>JAHNZQ020000049.1:373196-414125 GCA_019155205.2 Gracilaria vermiculophylla
AAAATACAGTGACTTCAGGCTGTTCTGTAAGATGGGCAGTAAGCTGAAGTTTTTCAAACTACATTGCAAGAAAAAGGAAGTTGCCCCACGTAGTCGACGCTTGCGCCGCTGAGCCCTACTTGGAAAATTGTGGAGATGAATTAAAAAACCAAGGAAAGGAAAGAAAAAAAACCGCTTCAACATCAGTTTGATTCTTCGTTGCCATGTCTGTTAGAAAACAACATTTAAGATATTTCAACTTCTCTCTGGATCTGAAAAAAACGTCCGGGCCCAAGACAAGTTTCTGAATTAGTCTTTTCGCTATCTGTTGTTCAAAGCAGAGGCTTCAGACTCTTCTTTGAATAAGAAAGAGTTCTATGCATGAAATGGACAGAATATGATTGAAGAAGTCCTGGCAGTGCACTCAAGAATCTCGAAAGCTCTCTCTGCTCAGAATTCTCATTTCAGCCATATTCATATGTAGTAACCAGAAACAGGACAGCGACATCAGAGCAGAACCTCAGCATGACGATGCCACATTCAAGCCACGACGACTAACATCGCGTGGCGCCGTGAAGAATAGACCGAGGAACCGTACGCTTCCACCTCTGTGCGATACTGCGCCGTGCACTTCAAGCTTATCGAAGGTTAGGGTGCGTATTCCAAACATACGGTGTAAGAGCGCCGAGCGATCCAAGCAGCTCGAACAGATCAAAGTACGTAAAAAAGCTTAGCAAATCACGTTACTTAGAACAATTTAAAGATCGCAACACTCATTCTCTCAAGAGAACTTGGCTGCTCAGACTTCTTTTAAGCGATCTGTGTTACCTCTTGCGTGGCCAACTAAAAGTAATTCCCTTCCCAAATCGCTGTGCCACCTCTTTTTCTCCCAGAAAAATTAAGATTGAAGTTTAAACCAGGAAACTTATCAAACCCTGACAGAAAGACGTCCATGGATTCCTTTGACTCGTCGCGCCTCTGAAATATCCAGTTTTGTTTTCCACGCTTGGTAATTCCCCAACCTTGCCCGTCGCGGATTGTTGAGGCTCGTCACATACCGATCGTGTCCAAAGTGATGACCTACGGCCTCAGTTTCTGTTGCACACTTGTACTACCCGAATCAGATTCATGCGAGCACCTTTCCGACCGCTGCAAAAACAGCGCACTCTATTAACGATATCGCACATAAGCTTTATACCGTCTAGTCTGGATACACGATATTTTCAATCCAGTGTCCGCTCATCAACCGTCGGAGCTTATTCTAATGACGCAGAAAATTAAGGTCGATTGACGACTAACTCTCAGATACGCGAAAACGCTTCAGGTTGAATTTTCTTCTGCGGATGAGCAGTAATTGCTCCAGATTTCAGAGCAATTGAGGAGCTGTTGTACTATTCAGAAGAAATGATATTCATTACAGTTACAAGATCAAATTGTATTATGCTAAAAGAGTACTCGATAAGCCTTGTGTCCAGCTTTAGCGCGACTAGCTAGGCTTCGATTGCACGCAGTAATTATGTTTTCTCTAATCAAAAGGGTTCCAAAATTATCTGCCTTGATCGACTACAAGTGATCTATGATCGGGATAGGACGCACACTTTTAAATACTTGATTTGCCACGTGTCTTGCGTGGGGGAGTTTATTCAATGACAAGGGTCTCAAATGCAATGAACAACTAGATTGCATTCAAGCGCCTACTACGACGAAGAAGTGGACGATCCGGATCCGTTTCCACCTGGGGCACCATTGCCGCCAACGGCGGAATTGAGAAAACCACCGTTCAACGTGACGTCACCGTCCTCGTTCGTAATAATGCCTCCAGCTGCACCACCGGCAAGTCCACCGAAAATACCGTTAGAATCCTCCCCGCTGGCATTACCGGCAGCGATCGCCGCGCCGACGGCATCGGCGTCACCACCAGTACCACCAGCGCCTCCAGTACCAGATGAGGTAGAGTCTGACGTTTGAGTCGAGTCAACAGAAACGTTCGTGGGGGTCGGTGCCGTGGTTGTGGGCGGCGCTGTGGTAAAAATCAAAGAAAAAGGGAAGCCGGTAAACTGACGAGTTTCCGAAACGATCGTGGCGCCGTTAGGAACAATGGGAACCGCAGCAACCACAGCCACCATAACCGCAACGAGTACGAAGGAGAGCTTCATAATTGGCAATTCACGATATGATGAAACAAATAGTGCAAGTCAATATGAACGTCAATAACTGCCAGTTGAAGACCACTACCCAAACGCGGTGGGAACAGGAAGCATATTTATACCATGTTACCGATGGCTTACAGAAGAACTGCATGCTTGCAGACCAAATGTAGGATAAATACGTGCACAAACCATGAACACGCTCACTTCGCATGCAAGCGTCAATCACATGTAGATATTTACAACGAGCTCTGGGTGAAACTGAGTCCCAGAGTTGTACTTGTTTAGGGTGGAGAAACATTTTACATTGGGATACAGTGTTCAGGACCTGACAGCCATAAAGCTTTTTGAGCTTCATCAATGCAAGGCATGCAGGCAGTTCTATGCCATTTGTTCTAGAAACCTTGATTGTACTGTTGGTGTTCATGAAGCCTAGAAATAGCGAGCGGCGCTCAGAGTCTCACTTGGGTTCCAAATTCTGGGTGGAGCACATTATCTCAAAGGCACCAGCACCACGAATCCTGAATTTCAACTATTTGAGTATACAATCACAGATTCAGGCAACGGCGTTAATTGGCACAAAACCGTTTGATGCTTCCCTCAGGGACCAAAAAACTGGGCGTCAAGCAGCCAACGTGCCCTTTCTTTACTCGAAATATCGTTCGAAATGTCAAACCAACAATATCGGTAGATGATAATTTTTAGCAGCGGCGAGGCATACAGCCAAAAACAAAACATCATGCACAACACATGCTAAACAAAACATCATGCAAATGGGGCTGAGCGGATTAAGCAGCAGAGGAAACAAAATCAGAGAAATGATTCTTCGCCGTGATTAATCGACGACGATTGCATGATGAGCTTTGCATTGCTATCGCAACGGTGCGGTACCATTCCACTGAGTTGGGGATTGTTCCGGTAGGGTTAAAACCCTGGAAGCGGCTGAGATTAATCAAAGCTAAAGTAGTACAGCATAATTTGCTCCACGTTGATGCAGATGATTGCACGTATTGTTCGTTTGCAAAAGACTTAAGTTGTTGGACACGTAAGGTCTTTATCGGGTTCCTAATGCATACAATACCGCGAGGGACCGCTCAAATTGGTGCGGACGTTTGTGAAGGGTATCTGTTGGACTACCCCAGCCAATGGAGCGCATCTCAGTTACATTGAGAACACCCTACTTGCCATGCGAGTGCAATGCATTCTCGACTTGCCGCATGCGTTCTGAGCTTGGACGAAAGCCGAAGGTTTTGAGCGAGGACACCGTTAGTCAGCGAAGGCCTCGAATATGGATTGCATACGAGTTGCGCATGAACAACGGTATTCATCATTTCTTAAAAGGTCCGATATCATAATGGCACTCAAGCGAATGTTATTGCTGAGAACGCATATCTAAGCACCACACGAAGCACCCGTACACACCATAGGCAAGAAATAATAACTTTAATGCAAGCCAGTAACGCCATGCCAAACATCCGCGTTATTGTATATTGGTTTTCGGTCTGTAACATTTAAATTCTTCTCGCAGATAACCAGAAAAACTCCGACTTGTTGCCCAAGGACTTTATTTCTGCATACCTAAAAGTACTTGCCATTATTGTAAAATTACTTAACGTTGTTTATATCAACAGAGCTTCTCCGATAAACTGTGTCGCAACAATAATAACTGCTTCTAAGGTCACTGAACACATTTTTTCTCCAACATTGTCATATGAGAGCTTGGGCAACCAGAAACCTGCTTCAGTTATTGCAAAGTTTTGAGGTGCAGTTTTACACTGATAGAAAAGATACATGACTTTGCTCCGTAACATTCACGGAGTAAGTCAAAGAGACAGTGAAGCCCCCGTCCCTTCTCGGTATGTTAACGTTAGGACTTTTTTCCGGATCGGCGGATCACCTTCAACTAGGTTCCACGGCTATAATGGGTCAGTGGGGCGCCATACTCGTTTTCATCAGAATATAAAGATAGACAGATAGACGGCGTAAGGCACTAATAAACATTGCCAGATGAAGGATGTTTTATTACTTATTTTTGATATAGAATACAATAGAGCTTTTAAAACAAAAACTCAAAAACAACGAAAAATGTTGCTCCTTACAGATAGAGCCTAAGTTTATCTCCCATATTGTTGTAATTGTGCAAAAACTTTCGAAAAGCTATAGCTAGTTCCCTATTGCTCTATCATCGTTAACACACTCAGTATATAATAAAAATGCTAGCAGAGAACACTTTATCAATGCAATATACAATGAATTTCAAATTTATATCACGCCTAAAAAAAAGAGGCCAAAGTAGTGCTGTAGAGTGCGTTTTTTTGCATACCATATATATATAAAACTTGATTCATAATCATAACTGTACATCAATAAAATTAATGAATATGACCCAAGAATCACCTCTTTCGAGCTCCAAACAGCTTGAAATCATACAATTAAAAGCAAATAGAAAACCGTGTGCTGCAATTGACATACGTTAGAACCGTCTCCCGGTCAATATTCTCCTTATTTTTTGAAACTACAGAAACCTACGGAATAAAAAACATCCATTGCGGCTTTCACAACGTTTCCGTTCTAAAACCAAACCCGATATAAAACGAGAGCTGTGTAAAAGAAAAGTTTTCACCAAAACAATTGAAAAACACTGAACCTGAATGTACCAAAATCAAAAATATTGTAGTGCAATATTTCAAAAAGGAAAGTATCACGAAGAATGTTGAGAACCTTTCTCTCGCGGGTGGTTCTTAGGCAGAGCCTTCTTTCGGCGAGGCCCCTGAGCCGAGCATAATTCCAGGGCCAAGCGGTTGCAAGGGGTGCAAGAGGAAAACAAATCGGAAACCGGGGATCAGGCAAGTCTTGTGCATGAGACAGTTGCCGTAAGCTTGATGAGATTTCACTGTAATATATCGCGCTATCTCCGTGCCGTCGGAGAATATCTTCTGCCGGAGGGGTATCTGTAGTACAGTGGATACTAAGGTGATACTGTCTTATGGCTTTACGACGGGATATTCTTAAGGGTGTTTAGTATTTTGAATAACTCAGCCACATGGTGCATTATTCGGCCCACATCTGCTGCAGTACTCTCGAGGAATGGCAGAACTTATATTTGATTTCGTTAATTGGTGCAGTTAGTTTTTACAGTAGGGAGACCTGTCGAGGTTGGTTCCGGGCACGGTACGTAATCTGCCGGTCGATGTCCGTCCCCGGGGGAAGTAAACCAAGCACTCTAGAGTCTTTTTCTTTTTTATCTGGTTGGAGACTCTTGGCGAACGCTTTTAGGTTTCTAAGCCGCCGAACCCCAGGTCACCTCGTATCATCGTCTGTAAAAGTATTGTCCGCCCAGTGAACCTCCCCCTCCGCTTGGAGTTTGCGGAACTCTTTTCAGAATTCCCCCGGCTCGTGACTTCGATTACCGGAGACCACCTTTGGGACCTCGCACCTTTGGAGTGACCAAAAACTTGTAACAGACCTTGCGCGCTACCATCTCGAATGGACAACTAAATGTATCATAACAGTTCTCGTGACTTTGAAGGTTATTTTCCTGAAGTAATCACAGGAGTCACGACAGAAAAGTGTTATTAGTTTGCAACGATCGCAACCCAACAGTGTAGTTCTTCCTAAAGAGGGTTAGGAAGTGAAAACAAATCACTTCCAACCTACTCCTATGTGGACCCCTTGGAAACCCTAATGGAAACCCTGTTACAGGACCTTCAGGTAACTGACTCCATCGGTAGAAGCAGCACGCGCAGCGCTACCCAGGATTTGGCCGTCGGACTGGAGGACTCCGAAGATCTCCTTTGGAACACTAGCTCCGTTGTGGAGCGTTTCAGGAATCACTTTATGAGAGTGCAGTATCAAAGGCAAGTGTGGTACCGTCAGTTCTCCTTTCGAGGTGGTCGTGCACAACATCCGCTAAGAGTTTGTGTTGACTGTAACAGTCCTGTTTACCATACCATACGCCAGCACTGGCTTGTTTGTTGACCATTTTCCCCTCTTGTCGTGGGGTTTTTTTAAAACTATCTAAATCACGTCACCTACAGCAACAGGAATCTCCTCGATGGCCTTAGAACGAAGGATTAGTGTCAACTTTCTTTTCGTGAGCATGGTCTGATATGCTTCGAGGAAGTCTTTAGATACCAGTTTTGGAATGGTTCCGGATTCCATAGGCCTAGCGAATCCTTTGGCCAATTCCTGTGCTGAGAGTGTGTCACTTCCGTAGAGGTCATTAGAGACTCGGATTGCTTTCTGAATGTACACAGCGTTTGGCCAGTCCCTTTGACTCTCTATTTGAGCCTCCTTAAGTCGTATGAATTCATCTATGATTATTCTGTGCTTTGATTCTAGTACGTTCTTATTACGCCTACGGAGTGGCAACGATCTTGTCTCTATGTCATGAATTTCCGAGTACTTCAGAAAAAAAGTATTCTTGAATCCAGCACCGTACTTAACCACCTTCGGCTGCCAAAAGGGTGTTATGTAATGCGCATCAAGAACTTGAATCACTTTCTCCATCGACATATCTTCAACAGAAGCACCAACAGAATAACGTGAGATTGTTTCCATGATGTGCATTATGCAATGTTGCTCCAAGAACATGTGGTCTACGCACACTACATCATTGAAAGACCGGTTCATGTTGCTGAGAGATACCTTCCTGGTCTTCTATGGCTTCGACGCTGTGTTGCATGCGATGCAACGCTCCATAACAGCCTTTAGGTACTTATCCACGTGGTGGTTCTATAAGCTGTTTCGTCCCAGTAGTACACGAATGTCTGTGTAACTCGAATGCCTGCAGGTGTGCTTTTGGACTTAGTCTACGATCTTCCTGATACCCTTCCATGGTCTGTTGTTCATATTTCCTTCAATGCTTGCAGAAGCACAGAATAATTTTGTCTGGTTTTCCGGAGACAGCGTACCCTTCCTAGAGGTGAATGCAGAATGGGGCACGCAGGTGTGCATGTTTTTATCTACTAAACTGATGCTTCCTTTATGCTTACTCTTTTAATCCGGTGGCGGTACCAATTTGTTTTGGTTAGCGTGCAGAATGTCGCAGTAGCTCGTGACGTTCCGTCCGATGACCCATTGAGACGAGCTGTCAATAACGAGATGCATTATTTGCACAGTGCCCCCTTCATCGGTCTGCGCTTCAAACACTTCCAACCCCAGGATTTTCTTCACCTCGCTCTTGTGTTCGCCCCTTCCATACTACCAGTAGAGACGATGGGCCACGGAGTTGGGCAGCGGGCCTAACACACCTTTCCATTTAAAACACACGATGTGAAAGATTGGTTTCAGTTCAAAGGAGCCAATTCCACTGCACGGCGCTCCATCATCCAGCAAGGGGCCTTCGAAACTCTCCAAGGTGTTCTGCTTGGTGCTGCCTTCGCTGAGAGTAGCCATGTTAGACCGTACTACATTCCTTTCGGATTCCGCTGTGTTCTCGAAATGCTAGATCACCCTGCTAGAACGCAATGCATGGAAACTAAAAACCAAAAAATCTGCAATTATTGCAGTATGCGCTGGTTGCTTGGCGTGCATTACCGATTCTTAGAAAAGCGACCTTAACCCCGCTCTCCCTGTCATTCGTTGATTGCAGTTTTATCCTAGGTTTTAGTTTAGCTGCTATTGAAGGTAAATATAAATGAAGTTTACTCCCCTGCTCGTGTGGGTAAGTTCGAAAACCCACTACGCAAACGAGCAAACTACAGCAGGATACTAATACTAACCCTCGCGCACACGGGTTCTGCGTCTGTCTATCTGAATATTATCGTATAAAAGTACATCGGGCAGCTTTCGCCGTTCCCGTACACCTTCCGCGCCCCCATCCGGCTCCGCATCCCTCCAGCCCGCTTCTACTCTTGCTCAGGCATTGTCCACCACAGGCTCTCCTACCGCAACCTAATCGTCAATAAGTGCCACTCTTTTTCACCTCCCGTACCCTCCATTAAAGAGAGCGATCACAGAATACTTGAAACACCACCAACGAGTCGGTGCTCGACGCCGCGTGGCAGGTGCTCGCTGCGGGCTACGCGCCGCTGACGCGCTCGCCGTCGTTGTCATGCGTGGACTCTTGTGCGCTCGCAGCCACGCGTGTGCCGTGATGTGCCGCATGCTTGGTTCACATGCACCGCGTCAGTGTGCTTGCATTGCGCCACCTCTACGGCTTGCGCCGCCTCCGCCTTACGCTCCGCCATGTTGGCGCAAAACCTCTGGTCGATGCCTTCGTCGCGCTCTGGACCAAGCCGGATGCGCGACCACCCCCACCTCCCCCTGTGCGCAATTGCGAGAGCGCACCCGCTCTATTGCGGCTAAGCTACCTGTTGCGTTCTCCGCGACATGTTTGCGTTTGTCTCCACCCTTTACGGGCCTGTTGCCTTCACGCGCCGACCGCGCCATCTTCGTTTCATCCCATCCTCGCTGCTTCATTCTACCAGGAAAAGATCCCTGCCGGTGGCCACTGCGTGCTCTACCCCGGCGAGAGTGACCATCTCCGATCCACCTGAACCGCCGCGTGTCAGGCTGTCTTCCGTTCAGCTCCTGGTCTTTTCCGCCGGCGAAAGACCCACTCTCCGCAATGTGTTTCCGCCGGGCCGCCTCCCCTTTGCTATCAAGCTCGATTTCGTCCCTACTCACACAGCCACGGATGGGTTTGTTGCGGTGCTTTTCGTCTTGAACTGTCTTTCCTTCGCCATACAGACATTGGATGTTGGGCCCTTGTGGCACCAGGATTTTCGAAGCTATGAAATAATGTTACCATCGTCTTTATCATGGAGTTTTTTGCAAGATGGTACGGTAAGGGCGATTCACCGCGGGTTTTACTCACCAGAAGTATGCTCGTTGATATTATTGCCCTATGCCCCAATTTGATTGGTGGTCGCAGACCGGTCCGAGTTGTTTTTCGTCGGAATCTTACGTCTCACGAGAATTGAGCGACTGCAAAGACTGATCATGGATACGGACGGAAGAAGGGGGTTTATGGAGCGTTTGACCAACGCACAGGCTCGATTGGTGAGCGTTGGTCTCTCAGTGTTTAGCCTTCTCTATGTATCTGCCGGAATATTCTATCAGGTTGAGAAAGATGTTAGCCCAGCAATCCGCAACGTCTTTGGTGCTTTCTACTTTTCCACCATTACTTTGTTCACCGTGGGCTACGGAGATGTTTCCCCCATAACTTCGTGGGGAAGAGTGGGTAAGTTAACAAAATGCTCTTTTTAATCCATGACGCTGTTCGATCTTTGTCACCTGACATGTTCTAACGAACATTTTGACCTGTCCTTTCATTCATGGTGTATCTAGTAACTGTTTCAACTGTATTGTCTGGTGGGGTTTTGATCCCTTTTTAGTTGTCGAAGATTGAACGGTATCGCAAGATTTCCGACCAAGGAAAAGCAAATGCTTCACCCTTGATGGACGGTTCGTGGGTGGGCAATGAAATTTTGTTAGCATTTTTGTTCCATACTCTTATGGAGGTAAGCTGCCGTGATTTTGAATAACTTGCATGATAGAATTGCTTTGCATCGTACTGACGAATAATGCTTTGTGATCTACAACAGTGCAACCGTTGCTAACTTCGTGGTCATCAGAGGGATGCCAGGTTTTGCAGAAACTGTGGCAACCTGCTTTTGAAGAGACGTATTGATTAACATTTGTTACCATTGCATCGTGTTAAATAATAAGCTGAGCTGGGAGACTAGTTTAAGTCAGAGAAGCAATTGACTGCAAGCATTCAAACAGTTACTTTTTTGCAGTACGTTATCTAGCAGAGGAAAATGACCATCTTGTCCCAGTGTATGTCACGATGCTCACCTTCTTTCTTGTACCATCGATGACCGAGCGTCGAGGGAATGGCACGCTGCCCACAAGAGCTCCTGGTAACACTTGTGACGTATTGGCTAGGGAGACTCAGTGAGAAGTTGGTTGTGTAAAGTTGTCAAAAATCTAGTTTTGGTTCGACTATTGTTGCAGATGCCTCGGGGCTGCCGCAACAATTGTGTGCCCCATGTATGCTTGGCTTAGAATAAAATCTATCT
This sequence comes from Gracilaria vermiculophylla, assembly GCA_019155205.2. Taxonomy (NCBI): domain Eukaryota; phylum Rhodophyta; class Florideophyceae; order Gracilariales; family Gracilariaceae; genus Gracilaria; species Gracilaria vermiculophylla. The sequence continues at coordinate 383,350 of JAHNZQ020000049.1, forward strand.
CCTTTTCGGTCCACGATTATGTGAGTAGGTTTTGAAGAAACATGACTAAGTCCTGAAAGTCCATTTCTTGGAGCTCATCGCTGAAATACACCAGCAGAGCAGCACAAAAGTATACATGAAAAGTAGCAAAGCCATCTGTCTCGGCCAGATACGTGTCCCAAATACGCACAATCCGAGAAAACGGTAGTTCCCACATAAGCAGGCAATTCATCTATCGAAAGGCAAAACTGGAGGAATTCGAGACCTTCGTCCTCAAGATGAGTGCACGAGTTTCCGTCCACTCTCGCCATAAGCTCTCGAAGAACGTGTACTCGGCGTTGAATATCTGGTTGTGAAAATGTGTAGTAACCTTGAATGTCGTTTAACAGATTTGTCAAAAACCAATATCAATCTGTTTCTGCGTTTGCAAGCGGCTTCATCGGGATTCGCAACACCCAACAAGTCGGACGCCTGCAAAAGGACTAAATCAGACCCATCCTTTGCGTAATCGGAGAGGAACACGAATAGAAATGGTGTCCCTAATTCGTTCATTCCTTGCACATACGCGCTCGCCGGACTTCTCGTAGCCCACACATATAAGATTCGTTCCAAAGCTTGCTGCATTTCAGGAATGTGCAATAATGATTGCCCTGGACATGTTCGTGGAATATCAACGGATATCTGCCTCAGAGTCACATTTTCTTGATTCCCAGCTCTCCTGTAAGTGTTCTAGTTGGGCACTGTAGGAGGATCCTCAGAACGTGCGAGCGGATCATAGTGTTGTCTCACGGCTTCGTGATACTCTCGTCTCTTCTGCCGCAGCGTATCTCGTCGCCTGGACAGGTTTGTTGGCTTATACCCGAGCAGCACTTTCCATATCGGGGATCGCCCATCATTTGCTAAACCTGCACATGCGAGCTTCCAAACCGCTTCAGTTTTCATCGTGGGTTCTCCAAGCAACTATTGCAGCTTTTCTGAACTTTTAATCGATATGGAGGACCCAGACCCGACGCTCTGAGGCTCTTCCTGCTTCACGTCATGAGGCTCAGTGTGCTGCTATCCTGCAGCTTGGATGCCGCTATAAGGCGTGGCATCCAATTACCGGCCGTCATTCAAGGCCGCCGAATTGTTTTTTGACCCAGTATAATTCCAGCTCTCCTTCGCTCCTCTGTCCACTGCACCGCCGGTCGGTACAGGGGCCTGAAGCGAGTGGAAGCGCCCATCCACCTGGGGCTACCAGTACAAGGCAGGCGAGGCTCTGCGAGAGTCCTCCGACAAAACCGCGGCGAAAGTTCGCGACCAAGACGCCGACACCTCTCGTGCCTGCGAGGCTGGGCGTCTCCTTTGCACTCTTACCGCGGGGAGTCAGTGGCCCGTCGCAAGACACAAGCGCCGTCGTCTTGCTTCCGCACCACGCTCCGCCTCCACCTCTCGTTGCGCCAGCCACGTGGATCGACACGCAACACTCAGCTTGTACTGCTTGGCTGTCGTCCTCTACCACAACTTTGGTATTGTTGGCGGTGGTCCTATAAGAAGGAATCGAAGTCTGTGAAGAGCGCAAAGCCGAGTTGCTGGAAGTCGTTTTGGCAGTTTCAAGGTTTTGCTTGAAGCGTCGTTCTTTTTCTTGAGTTGTTTTCAAAATTGCGGACCAATCTGTGGGCTTCCCTATCCGAATCACCCGGCCAGGAAACAGACCGCCCGACACACCGAAGACCATTGAATTTTCATCCGTCATGCCTCACACTTTAAAAGAGAAAAGCGTTTGAAGATATGAAAATGAAGCTGTGTGTGGTCCCAGAAGAGCAGGTAGTACCGCTTCTTGATGGGCGGAATGCTTATTATTCGACGAAAGCGACTCTGAATGACACTCAGTCAACCAGGTTTGTGCATGAGATGCCTCGGATGAATTTCGTGCATGCACATCACTTTGATCGCCGCGGACATGCGAGGCACTGGATGCATTCGAAACCTGACGTTGGCCAGAGGCAGGGTGCTTCTGTTCCTCGCGAAGAACTCGTTTTCGCTTCCACTCTCCCAATGCTTTCAAAAATCATGGCAGGTTCTGCTCATTATACTCCAAACACCCAATAACATCCGTGAATTATTTTTCGTTCAACAGCACTTCCAGCACGCTATTGGCACCTAGGCGAAATAAGCAGCGAATGAGAACGTTTAGCACAATTAGCAACGCGAAGTATTCTATGACTGTGGCTTCGCAAAATGTGTTACAAAGCGATGAGATGAACTGAGGCGAAGACACCAGTCGCGCAAACGCTTGATGAATGTTTTGATTCCCCATAACTTTGGACTTCATCATAAGGTGTACCAGCGTCATAAGTCCTTCGCGGTCGGGATTTGACATAGCCAAAAATATCTGTTTCACACCAGCAAGGTTGATGGTGGTCGTTGGAGACACGCGCACAGGAATTTTGGAAGGTGAAAGAATCATGTAACCCGCGCCCTCCTGAAATAGTACATCTTCAATCGCGTCGTGATTCCACGCGACATTGGGGACGGTGTCCTCAAAAAGGCATGGATCATGAGCGCCAACAGCAGTGGAAAAATCTGGCAAGCGAGCCAGCGACGTAGACGTATGATGCGCTTCCCGTTCGTTGGTATCAGCGATGTTCGCATCGCCAGCACGCGCTTCACGCGGCTGAGAGGGGCGGAGATGTTCGGGGTTGAGAGATTGCGGCGACGATGATTAGTGTGCTGTCGCGGGTATCGTTGCGTCATCAGATGTGGAGTGATGAAGCTGTTAGTGCAATTGGTGCGGTTGGTGGTGCTGCTGGTGATGGTGGTGCTGCTGGTGGTGGTTCTGCTGCTGGTGGTGCTGCTGCTGGTGCTGCGGCTGGTTGTGCTCTTGCTGTTGTGCATCGCAAGGCGAATGTGACTGGGGTTTGAGGTTTTCGAGCATGAGAATCTTGCGTCACACTCTGGAGCATCCGTCTGCATCGGCGAAGGAGACAGCAACCTCAGTGGGTGATTTGGAGTCGGGGAAAGGTCGCTCATTCCACGAGATGATGTTCTGCTCCGGGCAGCGGTAGTATGCATCGGCGGGATGCAGTTGGGAGAAGAGCAACAGGGAGCCGTTGGTCTCTGCCAGAACGCACACGGTGAACAGGGTGGTGTGCGGGTCGGGGAGGCAGGTGAGAAAGTCCGTTCACGGCGACGACCAGAATCTGGGCGCCATGAGATATGTTTTTTTGTAAGAGTTCCACCCCCTTCTTGAATATTTATACCTTTCATGGACAGATAAGCTGCTTCTGGCGTTGGGAAGCCAGAAGCAATTGTTCAAAACCGGCGACGCAGCCCCCCCCCCATGCCCCACAGCTCGCTCCGGCTTCCCACCGTTGCGGTGCGGCCTGAAATCTCCATGCGCACCTAGGCATCGTACGTAGGGCTGACACAGCCGAACGTGAAAAATATTTCGAGGTCCACGACGCAGACGCGCAACTAGATGCGATCGTACGAGCTGGAGTTGCGCGACGTGTGCGTGCTCGAGCGGGCGGGCGTGGCGAATGCGGTAGAAGCGGTGGGAGGCAGGTATAGCGTGCCATGCACGCTGACCGAGCGAGGCTTGGTCGTGCGGAGCACGCAGCAAAAGCCCGGGTTGCATCCGGTTGGAGACAGACTGCTGCATTGTGCATTGCCAGGTATTCGAAAATGAGCAGTCATTGCGTGATTGGGAACTCGTTGCGAAGGTTTATTTCGTTGTGGCATTTTTCCCCAGCTCATCTGTATTTCCGTACTCTGCATGCAAGCAAGACGTAAGTCACAGTCCACTGCCGTGCTTCATCCCTTTGCAATTCACGTCACCATGTCTCCGAAAATAAAGGCAGGGATGTTGTAGTGGAAGAGAGCAGCGAAATCCGCAAGAGGCGAACAAGAGAGGGGAGTAATGCAAGAGATGGAGGCGGATTGCTTAGATCTCGTCTCCCACGAAGCGGTCTTCAATGTGCAATGCGAGGAGGAGCGCGCTGTGACGCGCACGGTGGGACCCGCAGTGGTGCACGCGTTGGCCCATGTGGGAGTGCAAGTGGTGGTCAGAGGGTGAGTGAGAAACGGAATGCAGCGAGGAGGCCAATCGCTGCCTCTTCATAGTGGACTGTGAGCGAGGTAGTGGAGAGCGAGGATATGCGGAACATTGAAAAGGAGGCCTTGTCCACAGAAGAATAAGTGAACGCGCGCTGAGCGGGGCAAAAACGTTTGGTGGCGAGGGATATAGTGCGGGAAAACTGTGGTGAAGACGGCGCCGTCGAGGTAGTGGACTATGGTGATGTTGCGGGTGAGGCCGAAGCAAGGAGCTCACTGGAAGGCAAGATGAGTGTTTATGCAAGCAGGGCTAGCTATGTTTCCTGTGAGAAGGAGATCGGCAACATTTCGAGGAATGCAACGAGCACCCGTACAGCAGAAGAGAGTCAACACCGAGTTTTAGACGGGGAGAGAATCCGTTCTACAGTTGCACAAAGAGAGAGAGAGTGGAATTGGAGGTGTAGAAGGCGTTTCGGGGTTGCTAGAAAGCGTCTCTGGTGCTGACAAGGATCGGAAAAGGCGAGAGAGGCAAAGGCTAGGAACTCCGGGAAGAGAGACAGAGGCAAAGGGCAGTGTTAGAGATTGTGTTGCTGGTGTTCGGTGCAGCGAAAAAAAAGCACAAGATGGTACAACGGGGAAGGGAATTGATCGAGTACGAGAAGATGAGGACGTCTTCGCAACTCGGACGCCGCCACGGGAGTTTCAACACACACACCGGAGAGTATGCGTGTTGTAAGAAGGGATATATTGCCATCAGAGTGTCATAAGAGTGCGGGAAGCGGCGGGGAAAGGAAGAAGAGAAGGGAAAGAAGAGCTGGGAACTTTGAAGATGTAATTGGAAGAAGCAGGAGAAGAAGTCATAAATATTCTACCGCTATTTCAGCTGATTGAGAAGGTTAACGCGCTGAAGGGAGAAGTGGTAAAGATGAAGAAAGAATACTACAGTGTAATGGTGAGCTCGAAGTGGACACAGGGGGAGCTCAAACGGGTTAAATCGCAGTTAACGGAGCAGAATATGGTGGTAGACTGTTTGAGAGAAGCTGGAAATGCGAGAAGGAACGAGATGCACCAGGTTAGAGGGCAAGGAGAGGCTTCAAGGCGTTGGAAGGACGAGATCACAGTTGAGGAATGCTTCTACGGGTTTGCGAGGTTCATGTACGATCGAATCTTGCTCTACGTAAAGTTGGAGACGTCGAAGGTTTGCTTTGATTCGGAAAGTGGGGCTCGGAGCTGGAAGAACCGGAGCGAGATAGTCGGGGACAGTAGAGAGGTTAGTATGTTTGTGGTGGGAGAGAAAGAGATTCTACCGAGATGCCCGGTGGAGGTTGCTTCGGAGATGAGATCGTACACGCCGTCGACGGAGGGCGGAAGTGATGAGTTGTTGAAGTATGTGGTGAAGACGGAGATATTGGGGGAGAAGTGGGAGTCGATTCGGAGTGCGGGGAGGAAGGATTCGTGTGTCGAGGGGGTCAGCGATGACACGTGTTTGAGGCAGCGAATGAAGCAGACACTGAGTGACGTCGTTGGGGTTCGGAAGTGGGCGGCCCGAGACAAGATGTTTTCGATGCTCGGCTATGACCTGATTGCGAGGAGGTCTAAGCCCACGGAAGGGATGGGGATCTAAGTGGAATTGAAGGATCAGTTGAAAGAAGCACGACAGAAGTTGAGGGGAGACGCGGAGGATGAGGTGGAAATTTTAGAGGTGTGGAGAATGAGAGCAATAGAGGACCTTGTGTACTCGGGATCGAAGGTGAATGTGCGTTTCGAGGAGTTTGAATCCAACGATATGTTCTGTCGGAATGCAATGGCAGTGGAGGTGCCGGAGGAATTCATGGGATAACAGGTGGGAAAGGAGAGGCACCGGACGATGAAATATGTGGATGGAACCATGATGCACCTCGCCAGACTTGATGAGTGGATCGGGTGTGCGGTGAGTATGATGGAGAGTGGAGTAGGACGAGGCGGCCAACGGCAGTAGTTGTTTTCTACGTTTTATGAGAAGTACGTACCGCATGCGGTTGAAGGAGTACTGAAAACGGCATGGGAAGCGGTGAAGATGTACCGTATGCAGTTTTGAAATGAAGGAGTGTGTGGAGGGGAACAAAGGGATGTTTGTGATAACCCGGAGCGGAGAGCGACAGTTTTTTTAAGGATACCGTCGGGTGGGAAGCTTTACTTGGCAGTGAGGGAAGACTTCTTTTTGAAGCATATGACGAGGTGGCTTGGGGCTGTTTTGCATTGCTTTGTAGGTTCGTGCCAGCCAGAGGAGGAATGGTTCGAGCGACTAAAGAGCAGGCGTGTGGAGGAGCTGCAATTCATGGGTGTGGAAGTAGAGGAGAAGGACGGGGCCGGAGAGAGAGAGGGCAGTGTGGAGTGAGAGAAGGGTTATGAAAAGTGGTGGTATTTATTGGTTGGGGATATGTGGCTTTGCCGTGGGGTCGCGGTAGACGCAATTGAGGTAGAATCGATGGAAGCGCCAGTGGAGACGTCGGGTGAAGGGAGGAGTGGAGTAGTTCTGACGGACAATGTGAAAGGAGCCGAGGATGGAGGATGCAGAGATGAGTCCGAACCATGGGGTGACATTATCGGAGTCGGATTGTATGGAGATGGGGACGGGATTAGTGGTGTGGTTGTGTTCATCGTCTGTTGCCTATCTCAGGCTTATGCATTTGAGAGTGAGGTCGACGCCGTATTGAGGTGGGACTGCTTCAAAGAACTGGACGAAGGCAAACTCCTTTGGGTCTGGGTTGCCGGTGGTGGAGGAGTGATATGTGAAGCGAAGGAAGGAGATGAACTTGGAGATCCAGACGATTGGACGGGAGTCCGAAGTGCTGGAGGCGGCGACTAAGATGTGAGAATGCCTTGGAGATTTTTAAAAGCCGAATGGGGGGGCTGTAAAGATGCGTTGGAGGAGTGGTAGTGCAGGATGACCTACTGCGATTTCGTTTCGTTGTGGGAGGTAATTGTCGAGGGTGGGGATGTAGCCTCCGATAACGTAAGCGAAGCTGACGACTGTAAGACGGATGTGACGGAGGGTAGGGGAGGTGTTGGTGAGGGCGAGGTTTTCGAGAGAGAGGTTAATGAAGGACGAGAGGGAGTGTGTGGTGATGTGAGATATGAAGCAGACTGTGTCTGGGGTGAAGAGATGTTTAAGTAAGGTGGGTTTGGAGTGGATATTGGAGCGAAGATACTTTTCTGCGTTGATGAGATAGGCGAAGGGGATTTGCTTCCCATCACGAGCGAAGCCTGGCTGACGCTTGAGGTTAGAGAGCTCAGGGAAGGAGGAGGAGGTGAAGGATGTGACTGAGATGGGTTTCCAGAGACGTGTACGGTTCGAGCGGTCGATAGCATTGATGGTCACGTGGTGTGCTGTAGATTTGCGCTTTAATGTTTGGCGGTAGTGGGTCTTGAAGATAATGTAAGCATGCTTGTAAATGCTTGCATCGTTGATATGAAGTCCTCCGAAGCGGCGAATGCCGTCGACGATGTGACCGAGGAGATGGAACTTGAGGGTGCCGCAATTGGAAGGATGGTAGGGGCCTAGCACCTAGACTGCAGTTTCCTTAAAGGAATGGATAAGGTCTTGGAGCTCAGATAGGCGTGGTTCTGTCCACTCGATGACGTCGTTGTATCGCATGGCCATGAAGTGAAGATCTTTGTACTTAGCAAAGATGGAGGTGAGAGGGGCTGAGGCAGCTTCGTCTCAGAAGCGGTCCAAAAAGGCTCCAATGAATGTAAAGCCCATGTCGAGGGCACGGTAGTCTTTCGCTTCGAGCATTTCTCGAAGGCCGTTATGGAGAAACAGGCCGTTGGGGACCTGTGCGCTGTCTGGGGAGGAAAAGTCGATGTGAAAGTCAGTGGTGGGAGAATGCGTTTCGATTGCGGCGAGGATGGTGTTGGAGTGCTTGAGGATAGAGAAACGGACCGAGGAAAAGGGTTGGCGTGTCTTGGAGGGGCCGATTTTGGTGAAGAGGAAATCTGACCCGAGTCGTTTGATGGCTGCAATGTTGATGAGTTTGGAGACGCCGAGATAAAAGTTGTAAAGTGGCTCAAATGCGAAGATGTTGTAAGGGGAGAGGAGAAATGAGATATCGTGGAGGGCATAGGACTCGAAGATAGAGGAATGCTTTGCGATGGAAAGGGAATGAAGGGCTTCGACGGCTTGCTCCCTCTTGGTGCGGGCGACTTTGGGCTTGCGGGCGAAGAGTGCCTGTTATGCGTCGCGGAGGAGATTGAAGTTCTTTTGACGGACGATAACAGTGTGCTGCTGCGTGCGAGAGGTGTGGGAGTGGGGGTGGAGATGGAGGTCATCACGGGAGACTGTGCACCTGTGGCATGGTTGCTTTGATCGGGTGCCGTGGCGAACTGCGAGGATGTCCTTGGCTTCAGGGATGTCTGTGCAGTAGCTGGCGATGACCGCATGGCAGTGGCAAAGAATGCCGTGGGCGTTGCGGAAGGGGTAGCCGAGCAGTCCGGAGCTCAGGGTAGGCTAAAGGAGATGAAAGAGAGCGTTCTGAATGAGTTCCATTTGGGATTCGCGGGAGATGGCTGCTGAGGTGGGGGAGAACTGGTCTGCTTCTGAAGAGCTATTGATAGGTTGGAAGGAGGTAGGGATGTAGCCGATGACTGTGGGGTTTTCGGAGATGCACATGCGACGGAAGGAGTCGGAGAAGTTGAGAAGGACGATGTGCATGGGGAAGGAGGTGACAGAGGAGGACTTGAATATTTGCGGGAGTATAGGTGGACGAGGCCAATGATAAAGTCATTGCCGATCGTCGTGGGAGAGTGCGAGACAATGTTTGGATTGGGATACTGCATGATTTGGACCTTGAGGGCGGGGACTGCTTTGCGGCCGAGGTCGGCTGCCATTGGGTGGGCGAATGCTGGTGCTCCTGACGCGGTTGCATGCAAGATGGGGTGGAAGAAAGTGTTTTGGAAGTGAGCCAGGGCGAGCTGCTGCTTGAGGACTTCGAGCGCGTTTTTCTGGAAGAGAGTTGCGGAGAAGCGGTGTTGTAAATCGGTAATGGATCGAAAAGAGAAACCGGTGGCACACACGCACTGTTTGAAGAGTTGGTATTGGAGTTGGAGACATTGTCTGGCGGAAGTGATTTGGTTTTGGAATGCAGAAATGGAGAAGATGGGGTCGTTGGGAAGGGAGATGAGTTCGTTGGCCTCGCGGCATTCGAGGTTTGAAGCAATGTAGGAAAAGTAGAGGACGAGTTGCTCTAGGTGGAAGTTTGTGGCGGAGGTGGGAGCTGCGGGAGAGGGGATGGAGCTGGCGTTCTGTACTTTGTGGAAATAGTCTTTATTATGGAGGAGGTAGAGGGCGAATTATTGCTGGCGGTAGGAGTCTTCGTCGGCGAAAAGGACGTTTTCGGAAGGTCTGTTGGAGGTAGCTGGTGCTGGTAGTAGAGGGACTGTCTTTTGGGCTTGCAGTTCTTGGCGCATGGAGGGAAGCTGATGTAAGTGCCGCAGGGAGAGAGGCAGCGTTTGTTGGGAGTGCAGCGATGCTTGCAACGTCTTTGGTGGTTCTGGACGGCGGGGATGGTGCGGGCGAAGAAAGAGCAGTGTGGGTAGCAGCAGTTGCGCAGCAGCAGTTGGGCACGATGTGGAGTGGGAGGGATAATTGGAACCCAGTGTGCTGGCAGGGGGTGTCGAGGAGGGTAAGAGTGCAGTATGGCTCGCGGGGAAGGGGAAGGAATATCGTAATGCACGTGATGTACAGTTGTGGAGTGGTCCGTGGAGGTGGTGGGTTATCTGCGCGAGAAGTGAAAAAGTTAAACCAGAACGCCAGTGCCGGGAAACTGGGGCTACGGCCTATTTCATTGTCTATCGAGCTATACAGCCTGAATACTAGGTGTGTCGTCCTGTTTATCGAATGGCGAAAAGTGTAAAAAGTGAAGTTGAATTCCCATTATCTGTGCTGCCAAACAAAGGTAATTGCAGTTAAGTGCTAGTTTTTTCACACAAAACTAACTATTTCGAATGCATGAAGTTATTTTAGAAAATGTGCACATCCAAAAATTAATAATTTCACCGGGTTTCTCGTCGTTTCTGTACAATCTTTTTTGACCGCTAAACTAGCAGTCCCGTAACACAGCCGTTCCTATGTGATTGCTGCAGAATCCAGAGATTTTGCTCCAGGCTTGAGCAACCCATCCTCGAGATGGTCATCCTTTTAGTGTCCAAAACGTCTCACACTTATGACACTTCGTCTTGCTCTTGAGCCTTGCGATCTGCTCTGCGGTTCTACGGGAAGTTTTTCCATTACTGCACTGAATTTTTGCTGACCCAGTATCACGGTCCACGTAGTGCGCAACATAACTGGAGATCGTTCGAGGCGACTTCTCTGACCCTTGGTTACGCACCTTGTCACACTTCCTCAGTATAGATGCGAAAGCATCGTACGATATCGATTTGAGTTAGTCCGTATTTGTCGACGAAGACGTAAAGCTAGAGTCCTTCGAGGCGGCGTTGGTCAGTACAGAAGGTCTTGGAAAACGTCCAAAACGACAGCAAGGGGATCTCTCTTGTATACGGCGTCCACACTTGCTTCCGTGCCCTTCTCTGAGTGAATCGTACTATCTGTTCTAGCTTCGCACAGGTCGCAAGCTCTTCCATACAATTCAGATTCCAACATGATACCGCGCGCCTGCTTTGGAATCTTGTTGCCATTAGAGTCTACGAGCGTATCTTGAAAAGATTTCCACAACGATACGGCTGCTGCATATTGTTTCTAATGTCCACGACCGTCCGTCCACGAAACGCCTCTGTTATCCCATGAGAAACGGGGCCTAGACGGCAGCTGAATAGAACTTTTTGGGCCCATTACTATTAAAGTTCGAAGGTTATATTCTGCGCCTGGTACTTGAAAAAGTGTGTACTGGTTCGATCTGCCGGCCTCCTACGTTCGAGCTGCCTGCAGTCGATACTTCCGCTTTTATACTATTATACGAGCGCAACTTTCCACGGACTGTCTGATTATCAGCCTGAGAAAGTGCTCTAGGCTCTCGTTGCCATGCTAAGATTATGTGTTTGTGAGAACGGTGCTCAACTGGGAGTCTACTAGAAGTTGCGTGGCAAAACGCTATTGCATTTGCTAACACGTACAAAACTGGCCACTCTCGTGCTAGCCAGAATATCTGAGTCATTACTTTCCACATTGTTTGCGCTGATTCGTGCCGTCGCCATCATATGAAGGTGTCCCCATTACGCTACGGATCTGCTTCGCGGTCGATCTCTTACTTCTTGTTGATTCAGTATCTGTCCATACCAAAATTGAATTTAATGACGGTTTTCAAGCAGTTTTGGTCAAGATTGCTTAACGAGCAGACTTACGGAATAGTGCACGTTTTCCCCTATTTCTGGGAGACATGCGAGCACCCCTAAAGAATGAAAAGTTTTCATACAAGATATAATCTACTTTTCAAAGCATTTCCTCAAGGGACAAAGTTTAAATATCGAGTGTGATGCAAAAGAGAATCAAAAAAGTACATTTACGGAGCAAAACAATTTTGATCTTTGTTTTCCCACTCGCGTTGCCGGCATACGTGGCACCGCAGCACATGTACCACCATGACGCTGCGCAGGCGTGAGCCATTGGCACACGCAGATGCGCCGAAAATGAAAACAACGAAATTCGCCTCTCGTGGCATGCACGTGCCCTCCAGCGCTGCGCCCCGCGGCGGTGCGATGTACACAGCAGTGGCGCTTTGGAGTTGCGCAGCAACGGACGCCGGCGAGCCACGTCCTGTTGCGCCGACTTCCGCGGCCGGCCGAGCATCGGCGGCGCTGGCGTCCCCTTCGCATGAGGCGGCCTGTGAGGTCTGTGCTGGCACTGCCCGAAAACCCCGTCTTGGATGCCGGTGCTGCGCCGCGAGCGGCGGTCAACTCCCAGAAAACGGGGAAAACTTTCTCGACTGGCGAGCAAAAGATGCTGCAAAAGCTTCCATCAAAACAAAAAGAGACAGTAAAGTCGTCTGACGTCACAATTATTGTCGTTGGCTAAGAACACCAGCCCTTCACAAACACACTGAGCTGGAGCCTGCAGTTAACTGTTTTCAATGGCCGGAGAAGCGAAACCCGATGGAGCAGCGGATGCAAAACTCTCTTGCTGCTGTTCGAAAGAGTATGGAACCCACAGAATAAAAACAGTGAGAACAAACCAACGTAAAAGGAAAATTAATCTGCATACGCTTGTTCAAAATCGAGCCCAAAAGGGCTCAGCGCGGCAAAACCTTTGGAAGGAGTATACCTTTTGTCTGTTGGGCAGTACAATAATTTTGTATGCTTCAACACACGCAGTCGATGTTTTATGGCCTCAGCTGCTTGGCTTGTCTCTCATCTCTGGTCAAACTTGATGATAGATTTCTTCTTGGAATTCATTTTGTATCATGTTTATAATGCAAAAAAAATCTTAATGGTTTCCTTCAAATGCCCTTAGAAATATACATTATGTTCTTTCATAAAATCTTATGAAACCTTGGATATTTTTTATACAGTTCTTGTCTTCCGAAAGAAAATTACTTACATCTACGAAATATTTTGAATATAAAAAATGGTTGAGCATTCTTTCAGATTGTATTCTTGATCAAGATGGCGTGTTCGTCTTCGGCTCTTTCTAGCCTATCAAATTAGCTCCTCATCCATCGAACAGAAACTGATATTCAAATATATTTTCACAGGCTTCACGACAATCGTTGTAGTGTCTACTATGCGCACTACCCAGCAAAAATGGGTCGATATGGGTCGATGTATGCCTGGTGCATTGCCAGCGAGCTGCAGATCGAATAAATAATCAGTGGTTTAACACCTTGAGAACCATGCTTGAGACAGGCACATGAGAGGCCGACGATCAGCTAGGAACTACCGTGATTACTTTTCTCAGAATAAAGTGACATTAGATTAGAGTCCAGGCACGGCTACACTCCTCAGTGCACTATATCTGCGCAGCGCCAAACTTATGGCAAAAGTTAATTTTCACTTTTAGATTTTTCTTCTCAACAAAAAATTCCATATGCACGGCGCGAAAACGTCGTGTAGTGCAACATGCGTTGAGCAAACGGGGCGCGGTCGCGTTGCATTTGCAGCGCAGGATGCGGACATTGCCAATCACGATGCCAAGTACCTTGTGGCGCCGTAGCTGATAGTCGTCTTGTTTGCGCCGATTTGTGCCGTCGCCATCGTATGAAGGTGTCACCATTGCGCTGCGAATCTGCTTCGTGGTCGCTCTCCTACTTCTTGTTGATTCAGTATTTGTCCATACCACAATTGAATTTAATTACGGTTTTAAAATAGTTTTCGTCAAGATTGCTAAACGAACAGATTCAGGGAATAGCACATGTTTTGTCCGATTTCTGGGAGACATGAAAAAACTCCAAAACAATGAAAATGTTTCACACAAGTCAAAATTTGCTTTCTAAATCATTTCGTCAAAAGACAAAGTTTTAATATCGAATGTGATGCAAAATAGAGTCAAAAAAGTACCTCCTCAGAGCAACATAATCATGAGTTTTGTTTTCCATTCGTTTGTATCCTTTAAAATACAAAAACTTTGGAGTACTGCAACATGTTTTCCGATTTAAAAATTAAGCATGCACATTTTTCTAGTTTATAAACTACTACAACATTACATTCTATAAGCAATTTAGAACAAAAACCCCTCCTTCAAAACTTTTCAACTGATATCGTTGCATGTTCTCCAACGCTCACATAAAACTCACATGCAGTACAACAACTTCGCAGGATCCTAGAAAACAACTGCTTCTTCCCAGAGGGAAAAAACAGCGAAAGATCTTTACTCAAAATTTAATATCTCCAATTAAATAAAGAAGTGTTCTCCAGTTCTGTTTTGCACATGATGTTTTGCATTTCAAAGGATATGTGAGAGATTGAGCAAAGCATGATAACGAAGAATGGTAATTTGGTACGAAACGTGGACTAAATGATATGAATTGTCATCCGATAAGTTTTGCATGCACTCCACATGACAGTCAAATGCGCAGGAAACGGAAAAGCGTCCTACGTGATGCTTTTATTGGCAAAAGCAGGGAAGAGAAGGCACTTTTGACCTCAACCACACACATAGACGGGGTCTCCGTGAGATTACCGGGCCAACGTTTATAGTACTTCCTGTATAGGACCCTCTTTTTGGACTGATCCTGCTCCTATTTGAGGAATGCGACGGCTGCTCATGCGCTTATGATGATGCAACCTTTGCAGCAGACTCATGTACCGACAATGACATCATCCCGATCGGGAACATGCTTGATGTTCTTTACAGTCTCTGTAAAATTATCTTATTAAATGCGCGTCATCGCATTCTGGACGATAAGCAGAGCTGCTGCACAAAACTTTGGGGGGTTAGCGGTCTATTTCAACTGTCAAGGTATCAAGTTGCCCCTTGTCAGACATCTCAACAATATTCTTCGCCAGGTAAGAAATTGTCGACCAGCCGCGCCAACCGGGTATTTTGAACAAAGCAAGCCGAAATTGGTGTCGCAGCAGGTTTCCGCGAGAACAGCGCTGCCACGCTGTGCGTATACAGCAGAGTTGCTTTTGTGGGATAGTCTGGGTGCTGCTTTACTAGGCTACAGCACAAAAAAAGTTAAATGATTTGAGAATCGACAACGATATTTTTCGCAGACTGTTAGTCGCAACCGCGAATAGGGATTTGAAAGGTATCCCGTTTTAATCCAATACCTGCGCTGATTAAACTTATGCAGACATGTTCCATACAGCTAGTTGTGGCTTGGAGACAAGAATTCGATATCCAGCAGCGATGCCGTACCATTTCATGACGGTAACCCAGCTTTCTTCTCGAAAGATTTGAGGCCTTAACTGCAACCCCGAAAGTATCGTCGTCTGCGTATTCGTTTCTGAGATTAAAATAAAAACTTGCGCCTCTAAATGCTAAACAATCACTGGAAAATACACTATCTTTCAAATCGCGCGACTGTGTGCTGTGAAACTTCCACGATGGAGCCTCGTGGCAATGGATGTGCAGAGTTGAATATTGCTGTACACGATTCATCATGCAAATACCAGTTGAATGGAAAAATGAATGTGGCAAACGTGCCTTACAATTTGATATCAGTATCCGCTACTTGTAACTTTAGTTTTCGTGTGACGTTCGAGAAAAACAAGGTGTAAATCTATGATGGGAATTAAGTGGTTTCCGTAGAATGCCTCAGCAAATATTTACATTACCTGAGGACCGCAGCTCACGAAAATGCACACAAACAGGGGATGAAAGCGTTTGTTTCAAATCACCTGTATCTCTGGCACGCTCTAGTGGCTCATGTAAATAAAGAAAGTTTTAAGCGGATGCCTCGAAATGGTGTTTTGATTGGTATAAATGTGGATGTAACCTCCAGGCAGAAGATATATGATTCGTGTGTAGTGAGAAAATGTACACGTGCTATGATTCCAAGGCAAGGGGGGAAACGAGCAAAGCACCTATTGGAACTTGTACATTCGATCATTTGTGGTCCAGTTTAAGTCGGTTCCTTGGGAGGCTCGCGCTACTTTGTCACATTCATCGATGACTTCAGCAGATTTTGCTTCCTATGCATATTGAAGACCAAATATTAGGTATTTAGAATGTTCGTAAAGTGGCTCATGTGCGTAATCAAACCGACAGACAGCTCAAAACCATTTCTGCTTGCCAGAGTGTGTTGCATTCATTGCGCACCGATAATAGGATAGAGTAGCTGTCCAAACAATTTGGCAAGGAACTTGAAAGTCATGGTATTGAGCATCAACGAACTGTACCTAACAGTGCACATCAGAATGGTCATGCTGAAGGGTTCAATTGTACACTCATGGACTTGGTTCGGGCAGTGTTGCATCATAAGAAACTGCCCAAGAGCTTCTGGGCAGAAGCATTATGCGTTGCAGTGTATGTGCGGAACAGAGTGACATGTAAGGCGCTGCCGCGTAATGAAACACCTTTTAAGATGTGAAGTGGAAACAAGCCTTAGCTGGGCAATCTGCGTGTTCTGGGTGCAAATGCTGGTACAAAGTAGTGGATCAAAAGTTGAAGAAGCTGGAGGATCGCCCATAAGAAGCAATCTTCATAGGAAATCTCAGCGGCTCCAAAGGTTACAAACTGTGGAATAGCCAGAAGCGCAGGGTCATTTTGTCTCAAGATGTAAGATTTGATAAGTCTTATGTCTCTGCAAAAAAATCTGATCATTCTGATGATGACGACTTTTCAGAAGTTGATTTTGTGGACAGATCCAAATCTTATGACATCGCCACCCCAGAAAAAACCACGAATGATATTGAAAATGACGCCTCTGCGCCTGCATCTTAAGTTGTTGAAAATCCAGAGAGCCACCACGATGTTTCCAAAAAATTTCAGTTGGTGCACTGCTACCACTTCGAGGACCCACTTGTCAGCACAATACGCCTGGCTGGTGGCGTTCTAAAGCTCTTTGGATTGCCAGTAACGACCCTCCTTAATCTTATTCTGATGCTTTGTCACTTCATGCCTTCAACACATGGAGTAAGGCGATTGACAGTGAATATGAGTCTTACATAGCGCGTGACACATGGGAATTAGTGCCAAGGCCAACAGACTGCAACGTGATTTCGTGCAAATTGGTGTATGTGCATAAGTATGAGGCTGGTCGAAGTGGTTAGCCAACAGTGCGTTACATGGCTCGTATGGTCGTTCAAGGATTCTCACAGATTGAGGGTGGTGACGTTTCAGAGACATATGCATCCGTAGTCAAGTTCACATCTGTGAGGATAATCCTTTCCACTACTGCAGTCCAGGGTTATTAACTGCATCAAATAGATGTGAGGACTGCGTTTTTAAAAGTAGACCGTGAAGAGGCTGTATACATGGAGCAGCCAGAAAGGGCTCGTCAAAGCTGGGAACGAGGAGGTGATATGCCGATGAATGAAAGTCATGTATGGTTTGCGACAAGCACGAAGGCAGTGGCATACTAAAATGAACGCATGCCTTAGGGACAAGATGAACCTGAGGCTCAACGACGCAGACGAGTGTGTGTACAGCGGAGTCGTACTAGGAGTGTTTGTGATCATTTTTCTATGCGTGGACGACCTGATTATTGCTAGTCCAAGTATGGAGACATTGATTCGCGTTAGGGATGAGCTATCGAATCGATTTCGCCTGAAGGACCAACACGGAGCACCCACTGTAATTGGACTTTGAAATTCATTGTGAGCGATCCAAAAGACTGTTCTATCTCACACAGTCTGCGTACACGGGCTCCGTCTTGTAACTGCTTGATATGTTGCATTAAAAGCTAATTGTTGGTCCCATGGAGTCTGGTATAGACCTTACTCAGTATTGGGACCCTTCCATACACATTTCTTATCGCCAGGTGATTGATTGTCTGATGTATCTCTTCGTAGGAACTCGGCTGGACATTTATGATGCAGTGACCAAACTAGCCGAGTATATCGAATAACCCGGAGAGGGTCCTTGGAAAAGGCAATTAAGCGTATTCTACACTATCTCAACGGCACTTACTCCTATGGCCTCACATATGGATCTACTACTATTAATTAGCTGTACGGATATGTATACTGGGACTGAGCAGGCAATAATTGCACTTGCAAATCTAACAGTGGCTATGTTTTCATGGTGAATAGATCTCCAGTGTTGCTGAGCTCGCTTTAGCAAGAAGTGGTTGCACTGTCCAGTGCTGAGGCTGAGTATGTTAGTCTCTGTTTCGAGACCATGGAAGCGATCTGGCTAATACAATTGTGCAGTGGCAATGTTAATTCAAGCGGTCTGTATGTAAATGAGTCTATCAAAATAATAGTTGAACCCCCGCTTGTGTATATGGATAACCATGGCTGCATTGACCTCGCTCGAAACGGAGTTGTAATCAAGCCTACTAAGCATATGGACATTCGCTTTCAATTCACCAGAGAGGCTTTGAAGGACAACCCCATTGCGTTGTAATACTGCCCCACTGATAGCGTACTTGCAAACAGGCTAACCAAACCACTTGTTTGCGTAAAGCTGGAGAGATTCCGCACTGAAAGTGGATTCATGCCCCTAGACCTTTAAAGTCAGTGACAGAGAGGGAGTGTTGGTCAAGTGTTTTTGTTGTCACTGAAGAACGAACTGTTCCTTGTTGGTTAACTGCCATGCTAGTCAAAAACATTGCTGGCTAAATGCATTGCTGGAAGACTGGATTGCTATCTGACTGCATACTTGGACTGAAGTTATGTGAAGGACGCTGGCGCATGGAGGCGGATTACACTGGCATGCCGCCCGGATTGATCCCGTGAGAGCTCTCAAAGAACTGATCGTGTCCCATGTGCTCGCTTTGCATTGGGAGCGCCTCAGTGTAATGTTTCCGGAATTCATTCCAATGCCGGATGGATCGCGAGGGGAGATTAACTGCACCGAACATCTGATATATTTTTTATCTTTCACTCGATGAATTGCGCAACTCGTATGCAGAGATGGGCCGAAGGCCCGGGTGGACGAAGAATTCCACGTGGAGCGCATGCTCCGGGCCGGAGTTGTAGACCCAGCACAATCTCCGCCGGCGTCCATCGTGGTCTTTGCAATAGAATTGGATGGGGTATAAAGATTCTGCGAGGATTATTGCAGGCTTTGTGCCATGACTGAACGAGATACGTACCCAACTCTTTGGATAGACGAGTGCATAGACTCAATTGGGGTTTCCACCTTGTTCACGGATGGCAACACTAATTGTGGTTACTGGAAGGTTCCCGTCAGGGATCTGAATCGTTTCCAACGTTACCTGCCGAGTCACGCTTCCTCTCATATGTTTGGAACATATCACCGTCGAAATTCATATGTGTTATGGTACCGGAGTCAATACTACATTTCCTGTTGATGGCTCTGTAGCAGCCGTTTGAAATGAGAAACACAAAGTCAAATTCACTGTTGGCCTCACTGTTTTCATCGCTGAGACCGGTTTCCACAATAGGGTGAGCAGCGGCGCCTTCACCTTTGTTTAACTCATCACGTCGCTTTTTGGAACAGTTTCTCTGGATACGATCCTTTTCTCCACACTAGTAGCTCAAACCCATGTTTCGAGAAGGCTTGCCAACCAAGGATACCTTCCTTCCGGACGTCTCTTTAGAACGATTAATCATACATTGGTCCTTTTGCAAAATTCGACTTTTTACACCCTCCAGCGTAAGCCCGCGATCGCCCATGGTAATGTGAATTGCAACAATGAGGTGCTTAAAACGTTCCGGAAATCCACAAAGAATGGCCATGGCAAAGTCCTTTTCTTCAACCACGACGTCTATGCTCTCCATATCAGACGCGTGGGGACAAAAGCTATCAATGAATTGCAACATCCTTTCGTCCTCTCGCATCTTGGCTGTGTAAAATGAACGTCTATCATTGATACGGTTGAGAAGCGTATTACGCTGAAACAAATCGAAAACGGCCTTTAACCTGTTGGCGGCCGTGTCGGTGTCCCTCACTTGATCTAAATGTTCATCATTAAGTGAATGTCCCATCATGGCCTTTGCCTTGGCATCTTTCTTTTTCTATTGAGATGCTTCCTCCTCTTCTGTGGGTTTAGTGGTGCTTACATGACTGTCAAGATCCTTGAGTTCGAGCAACAGCTCAAGCTCGTTTTTCCATACGTGGGAATTATCCTTCCCAAGCTTCTCATTCTTGATCCCACCGAAACAGTCCATGAAAATGCTTGGTATCAAATAGCACGAAGATTAGCACAAACTTTCACACGGCGGCAGACGACGACAAAAACAACAACAATAACAAAAACAAAAGATTGAACTGAAAATGTTCGTCCGCAGGCGCACTGGCGGTAGAAAGTACCTCCGCTACCCTAGGATTCAGACCCCTGGCCCACAGAGTTCTTCTGGGAAGAAAGCGTTTTTTTGCTGTCCACCTCCTTTCAAACTCAGGAAGAAGGTGCGTCGCTCTCCAAGTGATTCCTAAAGGAGAGTTAATGACCGAGAGTATGCCTCAACCAATTTACCCCTCTCTTGTCTCTTGCGAAAATTTGCGCAACCTCAAACTGAAGTTGCTTCGAACCCAAGGTACGCTGCAGACGAGCACCAATAAAGGTAGTTGGTGGCTTGACCGGAGGTAGTACGCCTGTGCCACGTCGTTTACCGGAAAGAACTAGATCGCTGGATCAAGAGCTCGTTCTGGGTATCGTAAACCACAGTCAAGGCACCCGATACGAAGCCAGTTTCACACCCAGATCAACATCAACCAAGTGCAGTTCGCCACGACACCCATCCCCATATGACACCGTGGTACTCACCAGGTCTTTCAATCAACACCATTATCCGCCATACAAATTAGAATAGGTGGGGAGCCCGGTCGACAGAAACACCTGCTTTGGATCAAGTGGCCATGCTCACGTGCCCGATTTCTCGTATGAACCGCTCGTTGCACTGGTGAAAGGTGAGGACTGGACACGAACAAATGCCAGGCACTATTAAAAGTGCCCAGACGTCACAGGAATACGAGTCTGGCCCACAGGATCTCACTCCAAAAGCAATAGGTGAACCCAGAACCATAACAACAAGAGGACACTCCAAAACTTCGAAACAAACGGCGGAATGTGATCGACAGAAACGGCAATAACGAAGGAGCGAAGCAGGAAATAAATGAAAACGTCGAGCCACAACTACCGCAACGGCCTAAGGGAGGAACGTAGATCGGAAAGAAAGAGAAACCAACACCTACCAAGGAAACAGAAAACAGATACAACCGTAACAACTCCAAACCACACAACGGCCATGAGAACGACTGGGAAAGTAACGGCGGCGATTACAACGGCGAAGAGAAAGCGCGGAACAAATTTACGATGTTGTGCAAGAACGACAAGAAACGATTAGCAAACGATAACGAAAACCAAGTGCGAGGCCGAGCTCATAACCTAAAGGAGGTGAGCGGGGCAAAAGGAAAGTTGAGGGGATGCGCAGAAACCTCCCCAGCATTGGCTCGGATTTACTTGGGGGTGCCTTAAACACAACTTACACAGTGGTTCCATCGCGCATACTTGGTCGAAGCAGAAATTTCACTAGATCGCAGGGACAGTCAATACTTTCAATCATATCCAAAAATGACATAGATATGCTGGCCACAATTCCATAATGCTTACAACAACATGGCACAAAAATACAGGACAGGTACGTGAACTCGCAACAGCATGAGAGTGCACGAGCTCTTAAGTCCTGCACGTCACTGTAATCTTTCTCCATGCGCCAACATTCTCCACGTCACTGCAGTCCACGTATGCTATCAGCCAGCAATCCAGTCTTTCAGCAATGCATTCAGCCAGTAATGTTTTTAACGAGCATGGCCGTTAGCCAACAAGGAACATTTCGATTTTCAGTTACAGCAAAAGCACTTGCGACAACATAGAACTGTAATAAATCGAACCATATACTACGTGTGCAGTCCGAGATCAACCTAAACCGTATTGTTTCGCTTCGCCAATGCTACAACTCGATCTGGGATCCGGATGTGCTTTATTCTTCTCCCCCGTCGACGCAGAACACCTAAGTGCTCAGATTTCTCCTCTCCAGTGTCCCTCTTTCAGAGAATGTTCACCCGGGAGCGCGGGAGAGGTGTCTCGGGCGTCGTCAGCCTCATCTCTGAGGACGTCTTTATCTGTGGGGAGACTTTCTCAGTTTGTTTTCCTGAATGGACTTCACTTCGGGCTTGCGCCCTGATTTATTCAAAACGAGTGCTCCATCTCGTTGCGGATCATTCACCGCGCAAGAGGAGTAGGCGAAACTTCCATGTGGTCTGTAGAGAGTCTAGTCGCCCCTGGTGTTAGCCGCTGCCGCGCGAGCGGGGTGTGAGCCAATGCGTTGGGGAAATCCGTTCTCGCACGGAGATACGCCGTCATCGGGACTGCCTTTTTCTTTTTCCAGAACAGGGCTTTGTAGTTCGCCACCACGGGCTTCAATATTTTTAACGAAAGAAGGAATTATGGAGAGGTGTACCCCCGAGTGTAGCACAAGTGGCAGAAAACCTCAGATAAAGGAACTCGAAGAACGGCGTTCCGATTTTCAACTGACCTCCCGTGATTACGGTTGTCGACCCATTCAGGGCGCTTAACTCTCGTCATACCAGTGGCGTACGGTAGGCAAGCGGCCGTGGCTTGCTTTTTACCCATGTATGGGGCCTGTGCCTCCGGTGGAGCTCACATTGCCGTACCATATGATACTTGCATCGTGGACGGTTATTCCGATATCGGTACTGACCAAACATCATTGTGGAGTAGTTCAAATCGTCTTAACCCGGTTCGGGAGTATCAATGGTGCCCAGTTAAATGAAGGAGGTATCTAAACCGATCATCAGTTCCTTCGACCTTTTCTGCTGGAAAGTGGAGTTTCTCGCGAGACTTATGTCTCCCATTGCACCGGGGAACTAAAACCACTCCAGGTATCCCACCCTAGGGTGATTTTTCCGGGTGCGGGGATCATATGTCTGAATCCCCGGATCCAACCCGTCAATAAACATATTGCATCGTTTCCCTGCAGAATTAACATTTCCACAGCGGTGGAGAGCCTTACTCAGACGTACCGAAAATTCCGTCTCCGGCTCTCCAGCGCGCTGGCGAGTATTGGGGAGTGGGATGATAGCCAATGGAATGGCAGTGCTGGTTGCGTTGGGACGCAAGAGGTATTGCACGGCCTTTAGACAGCACGTGACTTACCTTTCGAACGATCGAGACGAACCTCGAACTGAGAGAAATTGATCTTCAGCGACTCCCCGTAGAAAGCACGGTAATGCCAGATATACCTCAGCCTCACCCATATTGAGGATATTGGCTTCCGCG
Source organism: Gracilaria vermiculophylla (assembly GCA_019155205.2). Lineage (NCBI taxonomy): Eukaryota > Rhodophyta > Florideophyceae > Gracilariales > Gracilariaceae > Gracilaria > Gracilaria vermiculophylla. The sequence continues at coordinate 406,167 of JAHNZQ020000049.1, forward strand.
ACCAAGCGGGCCAGGAAGTCCAGTATCAAAATTGGATCATCTCCAATAAAGTTCAGGTTCGTCGCGGAGTGTCGCATTCGTTTGATGCAACTCTTCACCTTCCCCGTATTACGGGGTGTCCTGCTCATAGAGGAATCTTCTAACCGATCATATCGGTTTAAAACCAGCTCTTTGTATAGGGTATGGATGGCCTTCAATGCATAAAGCTCGGGGTGTTTCCCAACCTTTGACCGGGATTAGATTGGTCCATAGGTTGCCAATGACAGTTTGGAACGGGAACTTGGTTCCGGGCGGTCATCGTCAAAGTCAGTCTATGAGGAATCCGAATCCGTAGAAGTTGATTTCGAGCCCAGGAAGGAGTTACTGTATTGATGCTAGTTCGGTTAGTAGTTCTGCCTTTAGTGGCCATTCCGAGCCTCCCGACGTGCGTCACACTGAGAGCCAGTGGTTATTGCCGCGGATGCGGAAACAAGCACAGCTTTCTAGACCGACTCCAGTCGGACTCGTACTCGATGAAGTCGGTCATGCTCGCTTTCGACGTAGGCCGTCGGCAGGCCAAAATCTTCGTGGATCGCATTGAAACTAGACCGAGCGACGCGGAGCTTCTCTGCGATATTTGTCTATAAACTCTCGGTGTGCCTCCGGCAGGACTCCAGTTTTTCAGCTACGGCTGCATAAATTAAGCACAGGGTGCGGATTTGATCTTCTAAGCCAACCAAGTGGGCCATCTCTATTCACAGCAGCGGCGGGGATACGACCTTAAAGGCTGTTGGTGGCCTGGTTCCTTGTGATAAGGTATCTGGCTCAGCCATCAGAGTTCCACGGTCCACCTGGTCGCCAGTTGTCTCGAGAGTCACCACGCGGCTTTTATCGTTTCCTTCATGGGACCAACTCTGGGGCACTACCGGCTCGGCTCCTGTGGGTTTCGAGCCCCTCGGAGGTATCCGTCACGACAATGCTAAACCGTCAACAGGTTAATACCAAAGTTGACATCATATGAAAAGGAAAGAAGACCTCAAAAAATAACTGCGAGTGAATCTCCGTTTCGAAGTCGGGAGACCACTTTGTAGTGTAATGCACCATTGGGGAAAGTATCGAGAAGGATATTCAGAACCTTCCTCTCCCGAGATGTTTCATCGGTAGAGCCTTCTTTGGGCGAGGCACACAAGCCGGGCGGAACTTGGGGGTCAAGCCGTCGCAACGCGTGCAGGCGGATGACAAATGGAGGAACCTGGGATCCGGCAAGTACTGTGAATGAGACTGTTTCCTTGGGTTCAGGGAGATTTCCCTGTAATATATTGGGCTACCTCGGCGTTGCTGCCAGGTAATCTCTGTGACCGCGCAAGAATCGAGCAAGCAGAGTTGAGAGGGTGGCGGAAGTGCTCCGAAAAGGGATAAACCGGAGGTCCAGTGGGGCTAACCTCGTACGAAGGCGAACCTTAAGGAAGGGATGCGTAGTCCATACAAAAGTTTTCGGCGTCACTGGCGGCTTATTACCGAATTCCACGGTGTATTTCTCATTCATGGAGGGAGGTACCCGCGTGGGCAGCACGCTCAGACCGAAGATCCCATTTGGTGGGGTGTAGTGGGCGTAATGGCCAGAGTGCCATCGTGCTGAATACTGTAGCGCTAAGGCTGGAATGGCCGAAAGAAATAAATAAGTAAATAGCGAATATAAAAAGTTAACAGTGCAAGGCAGATGCCATCCGATACCCATACTGTAGCCAGCGGGTCGCACTTGGCTGCCTTGCGCATGCCTGGCAGCGCGCGTGCCACTTTGCGTGATACGCGCCGCTTCGGCTACTCCGGAGTCCACTGTGCAAAAGAACGTTAGTCGCGATTGCCACGTCAATCGTTTTCATATTTACGGCCTAACCAGAGTCCTGTGAATTGGCAAAGGGATAAGAAATACCTCTCTGGAGGGCGTTGCACTTCAAAGTATTGTTTTAACTGATGGAGGTATAGACTCTGCATTCTGACAAAACGGCCTATGGTCTACCAGAAAAGTCAAATAAGGAAAACATATGTTCATGCACAGAATGCACTAGTGGAAAAATGACTTCAAAATCATTTAACCTCTCAGGAAAATTTCGTTGTATTAAAAATCCGGAACCCATACATACAAACATATGTAGCCCTAGGAGTACTAAATCAAAACGAGGAAAATTTTATTTCATTACTTTCATTGACGACTTTACTAGAAAACCGTTTGTATATTTTCTTAAATACAAAACGGAAGCTATGAAGACGACAAAGAATTTTGTCAAGATGATAGAAAATGAAGAAGGAAGAACTTCGAAAAGAATCAAAAGTGACCGTGAAGGGGAATATACTTTATGTCTAAATCATTTCAAGATGTTCTAGGTGAGAAAGGAATACTCAATGAACCAACAGGATCATATCCGCCTTAACAGAACGGAATTGCAGATAGACTGAACAAAAATCTTTCCAAGAAAGCAAGATGTATGCTTTATTTCAAAAACATTTCAAAATCGTTTTGGACAGAAGCAATTCAAATAGCTAATGAAATTAGACGTCTTCTACTGACACAAAGTTTTGAAAATTGTAGCCTATAGCAAAAATGGTTTGGAAGAAAACCTGATTTCTCTTTTTTACGTGTGTTTGGCTGCAAAGCATATGTTTTTATTCCAAATAATCAAAAAAGCAAATCGGATGGAAAATAAAGAGTCTGCAAGTTCCTTGGATACGACAAAAAATCATCGATTTATAAATAATGCGACAAAGAAGTTGATCACAAGTGGAAAAGCAAAACTTATTGATAATCAAGTTATGGAATAAAAAATCGTAGAAACAAATCTTGATAGAAACGAAGACACTGAAGAACAAAACGTGCAGGGATCAAACAGTTTGAACAATTCAAATGGTACAGAAATGGGACAAACTGAAACAGAATCCCAAGAAAATATGCATCAAGAACAACAACATTTAAGAAGAAGTACGAGAATAAGAAAATTGCCGACATGTCTAACATGCGAACATGCAGAAGCTCAAAAAAATACAGATTCGGGGGCGACAATGATGCTTGCAGATCATACTGAACCTAAAACTTTTAAGGAAGCATTATGGGATAAAAATTCTAAATTATGGATGAAAGCCATGGGGAAAGAAATTGAATAGCATTTTGAGAATGAAACTTGGATCTTGGTTTCTAAAACTTTAAACATGCGTATTCTACAGTGTATTAGTGTTTTTTAAAATAAAATCAGAAACCAGAAATCAAGAACAAATATTTGAAGCCAGACTGGTGTGCATAGGATATCAACGAAAATATGGAATCAACTATTTCGCAACATGTGCGCCTATGGTAGGATTGGATTCATTAAGAACACTATTTGCTCAAGCTTAAAATAAAATATGTTTATCGGTCAATTGGATGTTCAAATGGCGTCTTTAACTGGAGAAATTGATGAAGAAATATACACGAAACAAAAGGAGGGACTAATTGATATAAACAATACTGAGCATGTTAGAAAAATTCAAAAGTCAAGTTATGTCTCAAACCAAGCACAGAGAGCATGGTACAAATCAATCACTAATGTACTGCAAAGCATGAATTTTAAAACATTTTTCGCAGATAATGCAAACTTCTTTGGAATTCTGGAAGGAAGAAAACTTCTTATCGCTCTGTATGTTGATGATATTGTCATTGCCCTGTAAAAAGAAGCTGCAATTTCTACAGTGAAGCAAAAACTATCTTCTGCATATAAAATGGAAGATCTCAAAAACGTTCGACATCTCTTTGGCAAGGAAATTGATTATCATCGAGAAAAAGAAATAATGAAACTAAGTCAACAAACCTGTGCAAATCAGATTTTAAAAAGATATAATATGGACTTTGGCAAGAATATCAATAATCCAATGGAAGCAAAATAATTTTAAAATCTGCAGAAGAAAAGTGCACAAAAATGAATATTCCTTATAGAGAACTCTTCAGATCAACTATGTATCTTATGCTTTACACTAGACCAGATTAGGTTTTTGCTATTGGACTTTTAAGTCAATGTACACAACATTACTCAGATGTTCACTGGAAAGCATGCAAAAAAGGGTTTTACGCTACATACAGAAAACGAAAAAAATATTTTCTTCTATACCGTCGGACTTTGGAAAAAACTTTGACGGTGTACAGTGATTCAAGTTGGGTTAATACAATTAACAGAAAATCAATTTCTGGATATGCAACATTTTACGAGAATTCATTTTTATCGTGGAGTAGTAGGAAGAAAAATTGTGCAGCCCTGTCAACGACAGAGGCCGAGCTAATCACTCTAAATGAAGCTTTGAAAGAAGGACAGTTGCTTTCAAAATTACCGAAAGAACTGAAATCAAATTTTAGTATGCCTTTTACAGTTTATGTGGACAATCAATCGACTATGCAACTCTCTAAGAAAGAAGGTGGACACAGAAAACCAAAACAAATAGAATTAAGTTACTCTTATGTCCAAGATTGTTTGGAGAACAATTATATTCGATTGGAATACTGCCCTTCCGATAATATGATTGCAGATATTTTTTGCAAAACCGTTGGCAAAAATCAAACACGAACTGTTTTCACAAGGACTGGGACTTCAAGAATTTTCTATTTTTAAGGAGGTGTTGAAGTAGAAGCAAGTACAAGTTTCTTGAACAAATTATACAACAAGAAGGATATGGAAGTTTCTTGAACATTTTGTAGAAGCACATAATCTGCATTTCTATTGGTTATGATAGAAAAGACGTAGAACTATACTATATAGCAGAAATAATGTAAGACACTATGTGAGAACAGTGGAAGCACTACGTTTGACGGAAGAAAGAAGTCAAGCCCAGTGTTCTAGATAAAAAGAAGATTGCGTTTATTTAAGTTTATCAAAGCATTGTACTGCACAACCTACATTAATAAGCACTAGAAAAACGTGCATAAAGAATATATTCTGAAATGAGGAGAACTTTGCTTTTGATCAAGCACAGTGCTTTACATAGTGCTACGACAAGCGAAAAAAAAAAAAAAAAAAAGTGAAATATAGTAAAACTTTACTAGAGCTTATGGTGTAGTGTGGACAGGACTTCCCGGATGAGATGAGCTACATATAAAACCTTTTCAGTAAGCACTGTAGACTACAAAAGGCTTTCAAATGTTTTTACTTAAATCTCTATAGCAGTTTACATATCTTATTAGAAATATGAAATGGGTTTTCACCAACTTAGTGCCGCAGTTTTGTAGTACACAGTAATGGAAAATGTTCTTTTCTTGTTAAGGAGTAATGCCACACAGTTTTATGGGGGTGTTACTTATGTTACTCTCTTTGGAAATGAATAAAGTGTACTCTCTTGAATGATTAATGGCCATTACAGGCCATTCTGAACAGGTTTTGATTAAAAACGTATTGGAAACAGCTCGATGGCTATGAGTATTGAATAACCAGACGTCAGGGAAACGCGATCGAAAGCGTTGAATTCGTAAAATTTAGTATACCGAAACGAAAAGCAATTACTGAAGAAGGCAGAAGGAAACTTATTAGTGAGATTTCCTATGATTTTGAAACGGTTTTCTAACTTGAGGTTTTTTAAAAATGGATTCCACAAGCACTACAGAACTTAGAACGATGATTTGCATAAAAATTGCCAGGTGTTTTATACTTTTGAAACTGAATTTCTAAGCGCTATTCGGCAAAAAAAGGGGAAACATTAGATACTGAGTCTCCAACAGAGACTTGAAGTTGATAGAGATAATATGTTTTTCAAAGGGATTATAGAACTTGAATTCATTTCACAACTCGATTTTGTAGTCGTACAGTACCAAAATCATGGGGTTTTTATTTTTGACACAAACGTGATATGTTTTTGAAGCAGACTGTGTGTGTTTCACCATGGATGTCTCTCGTCAAGTGTTTTCGCGTTACATTTCACCCTAAGCTTTCACATCAGCCGAAAGATTCACCCTTTATGTGTGTTGAAAACAGTGTCATCAACACTTCTTGATCTTGCGTGCCCGATGACTCCTAAAATGTTTTGTCGTCGCATGAAATCCGTGCATTGGAGTCACCCTCAACTACGTGTTTGGGGGCTGAAAGCTGATCGGCGAAATCAAGGACGCGCAAAATGCAAAATCGTAACCTCTCGCTCCGAATGTCTTCTCGACAAAGCGGGGACGCTCGTCAGGATGCAGCCGTCGCTCTGAAGCGCCGCGCGCGTCGACGCGCAGCCACGCACGGCTCGGGCGGAGCAGCAGCACAGCAAGCGGGTGCGCGGAGGGTGAAGCGCGGTACGCAGCCGCGCGTGGCGCCTCCCGGCTCGCAGCGGACGGCGCCATTCGTCGCGCGGCGCCCTGCGCCGAGCACGACGTGCGCGCAACGGGGGCGCGGCCGCGCCGGCGAGGCGGCCACAGCGCGCCGCCGAGGCGGCGACGGCTGCGGCGCGTGCAAGAAAAGCGTGCGCGCGTGCAAGAAAAGCGTGCGCGCGTGCAAGAAAAGCGTGCACGCGTGCAAGAAAAGCGTGCGCGCGTGCAAGAAAAGCGTGCGCGCGTGCACTGTCTGCCATGCGCGGTGGCATGCAGGGCGCCGCGCCGCGCCGCGGCGGCCGCGCGCGCACCCAATGGTGCGTGCTCGCACTTGAGGGGGAGAGAACGCGCGTAATGGGTGTGCAGTAGGATTGGCCGTGCAGAGTATCGTGCGTCGCGTCGGCGTAGTGCGCGTGCACAAACGCGATCGGCGCGCAATGACAGCTGAACGAGGCTACCACACGTTGGTCACAACTTTCGTCAAACGTTTTGAACGTTTCCGGTCTGGATTGCAAAACGTGTTGGCGCGGAGATTTTGAACAAAGAGGCCCTTGCGAGACTTTGCCTTGCGCTGCACGACGAGTTCCGTCGCACACGGTTTGTTCAGCGGCAGACTGAACTGGACGCCTCATGTTTCTGCTCGCGTCTCATTTTTTGGTCAACGGAAACCGGTTGGTTGTTATTTTCTCTGTCGGAGCAAGCAGCTCTCCGCATGATATGAGCCGAGTCGAGTCGAGGAGCAAATTGCAACTGTCAGAGGCGGTGTATCGAACTGCTGGAGTGCTGATACTTTATCACACTCGAAGAGTGCCGATATCATTAAGCTCCCTTGATGTCACACTGTTCCAGTGTGGATATCAGATCGGACCAATGTCCGTACGCAAACAGGTCGTTTATTTGTTGCCATAAGATTAGGCGTTCAACCACCGAAAGTTTGGGTCCCAAGCTGGAGACGAGGGACTTCGTTTCGTTTGTTCTCTTGCCTCGATGTCCGCACACGCTTGTCAACATGACTCGCATATAAAGGTATGAAGCGACGCCAATAACAATTTCACACATTTGTGGTGTGCTATTTGTACGCATCCCTCGCACATGGTCAGGCGCAGCTATTGAACATACGATGATGAGTAATTCTTTCCGGCTGTTCGTGATGCAAGGGCGCTTCACAACGCTTTCCGAGATACTATTCTGGCCTCTGGTAGTGATTAGTAACAGTTTTGTTGAGAACACAAAGCGGCTATCAGGGCGTATAAACCAAATCACATTGGGTCGCTACTCCAGGTGGGTGGCCAATTTTTCGGTAGGATGACCGATACGCCCCGGGCATGCGCACGCTTTAGAACAGCATCTTGTAATTCTCGCACCCTAGGAACATCACGATGTAGTAGAAAGTAAAACCATGTGTGAGCCCGACAAACAACGCAAGCAACAACTCAACGATCACCACTCTTTCGCAACGCTCCAAAAGTTTTCTGTTCTTCCAATGTCTCCACTACTCCTGTCTTGAATTCACTTGCCCATCATTTGAAAGCTAACTTCCCTGCTCTCTAAGCGCAGCTAGCATGAAACGCTTGCATGCTCTTCAACCCTGTCGCCCCATGCAACATCATCGTTCAAAATCAATCCATCGCCATTCGCTTGTCAAACCAAGCCCGCCCATTGCAATGCTTAATCGTCTC
>JAHNZQ020000049.1:422149-437150 GCA_019155205.2 Gracilaria vermiculophylla
CGTACCTTAAGGATACTGTAGCGCACGCGGGCAATATTATGCACCACGTGGCCCAGCTAATAAATTACGAACCCTCCTTAGGAATATTATGCCTTAAGGCCAAACCACCATATTTCCGTAGGAGCCAATGTACTACAAGCACCACGAAAAATGTTCGGAATCTTCCTCTCGCGAGGTGGTTCAGAGGCAGAGCCTTCCCCGGGAAAGGCACACGAGCGGAGCGCAATTCCAGGGCCGAGCGGTTGCCAGGGGTGCGGGAGGAAGACAAACGGAAAACCGGGAATCCGGCAAGTCCTGTGATAGAGGCAGTTTCCGTAAGCTCGGTGAGATTCCACTGTAGTATATTGGGTTATCACCGCGCGGTCGGGTAGTATCTTCGGCTGCAGAGGTATCTGTAGTACAGTGGATTCTAAGGTGATATTGTTATATGGCTTTACGACGGGATATTCTTAAGGGTGTTTTGCAATTAATTAACTAAGCCAAAAGGTACATTATTCGACCCGCGTTTGCTGCAGTACTTCCGAAGAATGGCAGAATTTATATTTGCTTTCGTAAACAGGTGTAGGTAATTATTACAGAAGAAAGACCTGGCGAAGTGGGCTGCGAGCACGGTACTTACTCTGCCGGTCGAGCTTCATCTCTGGGGGAAGCAAGCCATGCACCCTTGACGCTTCTTCTACGTTCTGTGGTTGGAAACTCTTGTCGAACGCCTTCAGGTTTCTAAGCCGCATATCCCCAGGTCGCCTCGTAGCAGCTCCTCTGCGAGCATGGTCCTCCCAGTAAACCTTTCTCTCCGCTTGGTGTTCGCGGATCCCCTTTCAGAATTCCCCTGGATTGTGACAGCGATGACCGAAGACAACCTTTAGGAACTCGCGCCTTTGGAGTCAACAAAGACTCCTAACTGGCTATGAGCGCTATCACCTGGAAAAGAGAACTGAAGGTACCACAACTGGTATTCCGACTTAGAAGGCTAGTTTGCGAAAGGAATAACAAGATTCACGACAGAAAAGTGTTATTAGTTTGCAACGATCGGAACCCAATTGTGGAAGTTTTCTATAAGAGGGTTCGGAATCGAAAGGAAATCACTACCCGACCTACTCTTATATGGATCTCTCGGAAACCTCAATGTAAAACCCCTTACGGAACCCCCAGGCAACTGACTCTGTCGGTGGGCGCAGCACGCGCAACGCTCGGCAGGATTTCGCGGTCAGACTGGAAGAATCTCAAAGTCTCCTTTGGAACATTGGCTCCCCTGTGGAGCGTCTCAGAAATCGCCTTAGGAGAGTGCACCATCGGAGGCAAGCGGAACCACTCCGCGAAACCTCCGGAGAACGCCGATGTGAAGTTTGAAGAGTCCCTCACGGCATTGCAGCCGCCACCTCAGTGAACTTCAACGCCCTCCCTGGAGCTTTTCCTCGGCACTTTGCCGGTTCTGCGAATTCCGGTTAGGCCGCAGTTATGAGAACGGTTAATGTCGCGAGTGCTATTTGATTCCGTATACGCGGTGGGGTACGCAGTAACCGACCCAGCGGGTGTCATGCGCCGTGGCACGCGAGCGGCAGCCGCGCGTGGCCGGTTGGCTATCGTATGAGCGACTGTTGGCGCCTTCGTTGCACGGATATTTTGTTATTACAGCTATTTTATTGATTCATTTCTTTCGTCCATTTTGTTCCTAGAGCTACAGTACTTAGTGCGACGGCACTTTGGCCGCCGCGCCCAGTAACCCGAACCAGGCGGCATCTTCGGTCCGACCTTCCCGCCCACGCGGGTATTTCTCTTTATCTTGGAGAAGTACGCCGTGAACTACGGAAATCAACCACCTGTGACGCCGAGAACCATTGTTTGGACTATATTTGGCTTCTTTCGGGTTCGCCCTCGTACGAGGTTATTCCTACCGGATCTCCGGTCTACGCCTTTTGGATAGCGTCTGCCACTCGCCCAACGCGGCTTGCCCGATACCCGCGTGGCCAAATACATTACATGGCCGCCGAGATAGCCCAATATATTACAGGGAATCCTCACCGTACTTACGGAAACGGCTTCAATCACAGGACTTGCCGGATCTCCGGTTTCTCCACTCGTCTTCCTCCAGCACCCGTTGTGAAGTCTTAGACCCGGAGTTATGCCCGGCTCGTGTGCCTCCCCTGAGAAAGGCTCTGTCCTTGAACTATCTTGCGAGAGGGTGGTTCGAACATCCTTCGTGGTAATTCTCCCTTTGGGTTATTGCACTACAAATTGGTCTCCTGACTTAGAAACGTAGATCCACTGGAACATCTTCTTTGAGGTCCTTTTTCCTTTTCATTTATTGACAACTTTAGAATTCACCCGTTGACCGAGTTTTACCGTCGAAACAGATGCCTCCGATGGGAAAGAAATCCACTGGAGCCGAGACGGTGGCAACCCAGAGCCGGTTTCACCAAGAAAACGAGAAGCGCCACATGGAGGCTCTTGAGACGACCGGTGCAGACCAGGTGGACCATGGTACGCTGAAGGCTGAGCCAGATACCTCATCACCCGGATCCAGGACACGAACAGCCATGAAGGTGTTATCCCAGCCGCCGCGTTTGGTGGACAAGGCTTACGTGGTTAGTTTGAAAGATTGGATCCGCACCCTGCGGCTAACCGAGGAAGCCCTGACTGAAGAACTGGAGTCACGCCAAAGGCACTCGTAGAGTCTCTCGACGAATGTTACCGAGGAGCTCTGCGTTCTGTAGTCTGATTTCAATACGATCCTTGAAGGTTTCGGCCCGCCGGTTTCCTACGTCGAGGGCCTGGATGATCGATTTAATCGAGTACGAGTCCGACAAGAGTCCGAAGAGAAATCTGTTTTTGCTTGGGAATCCGCGGCACAAACCACTGGCCCTCAATGTGATGACCGCGAGGAGGCTTGGAATGGCGGAACAACCAAAGGAAAGGAAATCGACATGGAAACTCCTTCTCGGACTAGGAATCAACTTCTCAGGATTCTGAGCCCTCACAGAGTGACTGGTACCATGACCGCCCGGAGCGAAGGTTCCGTTCACGTCGGTCATTGGGCACCTATAAGGCAATCCCATCCCGGTCAAAGGGTACAAAAACCCCGGGCTCCAGGCATTGAAGCCCAACAATTCCTTTTACGAGGAGTTGGTTTCATACCGATATTATCGTTTGGAAGATTCGTCTCTAGGCAGTACACCCCATGACACAGGTATGGTAAAGCACTGCATCAAGCGAATGCAGCTCTACATCAGAAACCACAACTTTACTAGAGATGATCCAATTTTGATACTGGACTTCCTGGCCCGCTTTTTCGCGGAGGCCAATATCCTCAACGTGAATGAGACCCAGGTATATCTGGCATTACCGTACTTCTGATAGGGAGTCGCTGAAGATCAATCCCTCTCAATTCGGTGTTCATCTTGGGCGTCCGAGGATGGAGTGACTTGCTGGCCCGAGGCCGTACAGTACCTCTTGAAATATTACGCGACTAATACCGCCATTCAGTCGGATATTATCGCACTGTGCGATACTCGCCAGGGCGCTGGAGATCTGGAGACAGACTACTTGGTACGCCTGAATAAGGCTATCCACCGCTGTGGCAATGGTTACCCCGCAGAGGAACGCTGCACGATGTTTACTGATGAGTTGGATCCGGCGATTAAAACACTCGTTGCCCATCACCGGAAAATCACTCTAAGGTGGGATATCTGGAGCTGGTAAAATCTGTCCGCGCAGAGGGAGACGCACTCCGTGCAAGAAACCCCAGTTTTCGGCCGAAGGGAGCAAAGGCACTGATAATTAGTTCAGATACCTTCTCTCTTTCACTGGTCGCCAGTGATACTCCCGAACCGGGTCAGGACGGCGTGCACCTTCTCCCCGACGATGGGTGGTCCGTCTCGACATCGGAATTATCGTCAACGAAGGAAGCCTCGTACGGTACAGCAACAAAAGCTCTGCAGGGGGGCACAGGCCCTTTACATGGGTGAGAACCGAGCATCAGCCGCTCGCTTGACGTATGCCAACAGAATGACGAGGGTTCAGTGCCCTGCTTGGGTCGATAGCCGGGATCCCGGTAGGTCAGCCGAAAACTGGAACGCTGCTCTTCGAGTTCCTTTGTCTGGACTTTTCTGCCATTCGTGCTTTACTAGGACACACCTCTCCACGGGGTGCCTTCTTCCGTTGACGGAGATTGCGCAGGTGGTAGCCAATTGCAACGCCCTGTCCCAAGAAGTGAAGGCAGCAGTGCCGATAGCGTCGTATCTCCGTGTGGAAACGGAAGTCCCCTACGCCTTGGTTCACAACCCGCTCTCGCGGCAGCGGCTAACTCCAGGTATGTCAAGATCATTTAGCCGACCGCCATGGAAGTTCTATCTACGCCAGTGGCGTGGTCGGTTACCTCCCACGGGATGACGCACTCGTTGTGGAGGAATCAGGGCGAGAGCCTGAAGTGAAGCTCGTTGATGGAAACTAACTATGAAAGTCTCCCGATAGGAAGAGACATCTTCAGAGACGAAGCTGATGACGCCCGAGGCGCCACTGTCTCGCTTCCTGGTGGAAATTCTTTCAAGGAGAGACACCGCAGACGCCGCATCTGAGCACTTAGGAGTTCTGCGTCGACCATGGAGACGGATAAAGTATATCCGAATCCCAGATCGAGTCCCAGTGATGGCGAAGCGAGACGATAAGGTATACGTCGATATCAGGCCCCACACGCAGTATATGGTGCAATTTCTCACGATCTCCGACACTGGAGTGCGACCGATGTTCGTATTCCAGTGGGTACTTCTTCCGATTCTGCGGTCTCGCATTCGCACGGAATCGGTACCCCACGTCTCGGACGCAAACAATAATCCGATGCAAACGGTGGGCACCATTGATCTACTTGTACCATTGGAAAGATCTGTGATCAAGCTCACTTTCATTGTGTACCGTTCTCTGGCCGCACCAATCACAATAGGATACGACTACTTCGACAGGTTCATAGAGGCTATCTTTCCTCGCCTAAAACAGGTGGAGCTGAAAGATGGGTCGTCTATGGTCATCGTCCTCCAACCGCTTCGGTGGGATGCGAAAAAGCAGGTGCCGCTACCCGACGCCAAGGAACTACCACCAGGAACCCGGGAGTCAACCACGCTCCACGTTGCTACATCAGTGACGATACCTGCCCCCACGCAAGTGCTTGTTAAGGCCAACTTCCGTCAACATGGTTTGATGGTTGTTCAGCCGTTAACGACCTTCTATGAGCGCAGTCGCCTGGCTGTGGCAAACGAAATCAAGTACGTCGTGCTGAAGCTTCCATTTGGGATCTTTGTCACAAATCTGGGCGACACACACCAGTATCTGTCTAAAAACCAAGTGGTTGATTCCAACACGCCATATTCGTTGGCGGTGATCCCCAACAAGGATAATAGCCGCCCAGGTACTTGGGCTCGTAAGGGTACAAGATGGGAAGGCCCGCGAAGCGGTGGTGAAGTCCGCTCCCAGTGGATTCACCGATCTACTGGTAGGTACCGTGAAAACGGGAAACCCTGCCCGCCAGGTCAGCCCGGCCATGCTGACATCACGGCCGATAACCTTTTACCGGATCGACCCCATGAGATCTCTCGAAGAACCAGAACTGTCCCAATCACCCGTCTCGCATCGGGAGCGTCTCCGCGCAATGTTGCGGGATTTTATCCCGATATGAAATGGCTCGCTAGGCGAGATTAACTGCACCAAACATGGGATAGATTTGTTATCGGACACTGAGCCAATCGCGCAACCCCCATACGGGGCTGGGCCGAAGGCTCGGGAAGAGAAATAATTCCAAGTTGAGCGCGTGCTCCGTACTGGAGTCATAGAGCCAGCATAGTCTCTGTGGGCGTCCCCCGTGGTCCTCGCGCTTCAGGCGGATAGGTTAGAGAGGTTTTGTGTGGATTTCCGCAGGCGTGATGCCGCGAGTATCCGGGATACCTATCTTATTCCTCGGATAGACCACTGTATAGATTTACTCGGTGATGCTACCGTGTTCACGGCTTTCAACGCCATTTGGGGCAACTGGTAGGTCCCAGTTAGGGACGAAAACCGTGATAGAACGAGGTTGGTGTGCCTTATGGGTCATACAGCAGCAATCGGATGCCTTTCGGTTTGGCCAATGCACCGTTAACGTTTCAGAGGGCTATCGTAGTCCTCATGAAGCAATTCAAATGGTGGACCTGCCTGGTGGACCTGCCTGGTGTACCTGCACGAAATAACCATCTTTTCCAACAACATGGACGATCATCTCGCCCACGTGTGGGACGTGATGACGATACCGCGTGACGCGGGTATCACCCTGAAGCTCAGGAAATGTGAGTTCTTTACAAATGTCGTGAAGTATCTGGGCCCCATCATCCGTCCCGCATGGCTTAGGATTGAAAGGGTTCGATTCATGTCCCTCACTGAGGCGCAACAACCCCGGACGCAAAAGGAGTTGAGATCCTTCTACGGATTAGACCATGTCTATTGAAGGTTCATACCGAATTTCTCGGATACCGCCGCACTGCTCAACGCATTACTGCAAGAACGGCAGCTGCAAAAGCTCTCGCCATTCACCAACGGTGAGTCGGCTGCGTTTTAGTCCCTGATCAGACCTTTTCACTCCCCAAGTGGGGCCTCTCGTACTCCGTCGATACGGTTTCCAGCGACCACCAAGTGGGTTGTGCATTGTTTCAAACCAGTCCCGAAGGGGAGTACAAACAAATCGGATGTTGGTCCAGTACTCTCAACGTTCACGAGACAAACTATTCCATCTTTGAAATGGAGTGCCTCGCCGTTGTGTGGGCGCTCTCCACACTACGCCCCTATCTAACTGCGGTGCACTTCACCGTATTCACGGATCATTTCTCCTTGAGAGTGCTGATGAATATTGTCCATCCATCAGGCCACTTAATGCGAAGGAGACTCCGCCTAGCCGAATACACGTTCGACATGGCAAACAAGAAGGGCAAAAATAGTGTGCAAGCCGATGCCCCATCACGCTTGCCCACAAAAAACGGGGAAGCCGTTGGCGACGGCGATAAGGACGACATCCCCTGCTTCGCTACCGAAGGCACAACCCCGGAACCTCCGCACAGTCCTCCCAATTGGGATTGCTCCGACAACATCGACGAACTCCTCACTTCCGAAGACGTCGAGGCCGCCCCACAGTGGAATTTTACGCTGATGAGCACGGAGGAGATGATCCGAGACCAGTTCGGGTACTCATTCTGCACGGAAGTACGTGACCGTCTGAACGGTGGAAAAGGCCTAACTTTCGAGGTGAACTACACCGGCTACCTGGTCCAGAAAGTGGAATGTCACCAACAAATTGTGGTAGCCCACTACCTTCAGCCTAGGTTCCTTAAACGATCTTATTATCCAAAACTCGATGGACATCCGGGTCGGAGGAAACCTTATCAAACCCCTCGCAGGGATATTTATTGGCCCGCGAGGGCGGTAGATTGCTACGCCACTTCGCGGTTCAGCATATAATTCGTAAAGAACTGGGTGAAACTCCGGAAGCATTCCAACAAGTCGAAGCTTTTCCTTGACAGGGATTCTCTCTAGTTTGTCGCAACCGACATTCTCGGTTCACTGTTGGGGACAAAAAAGAGAAACACCTTTCGGCTCGTAATCAACGACCGTTTCTCGAAGTTGGGTCGGAGAGTTACCTTACGGACGATCTCCGCTTTCGATGTTGCACAAACGTTTGTAACGCACTGGGTCTTCGTTTACGGACCTACTTTCGAGGTTCTATCCGAGAATAGCAAGCAATTCAAGTAGCGAATCCTTCATGACTTTTGCCGCATACTGGATGTCAAGAACCTCTTTACCGCGACCTATCACCCGCTATGCAATGGGCACGTCAAACGGTTAAACTAAAGATAATTCGCGTCGTTGAGCATCTCTGTCACGGATCGCCCAACTTCGGGGGATCTCTTCATGGATGCCGTGACTTATGCGTACATTAAGCAGTTTCAGCGGACTACTGGTCTTAATTTATTCGAGCTGGTCTTGTCGTAAACGCCTCCACCCTTTGCATTGTAACCGCTTGCACAGGGGTATACGTTCCGGTCAGTGGGCGAATACCGGTTACGGAGGAAGGGTTGGCTTGCAAAGCTCGTGCTGGTTTTTTGAAAGGCTATGGAGTGCGCTCAAGCCGCATATAAGCGGTACTTTGCTGACCGCCTGTGCAGTGACCTGCAAAAGCGTTTTAACCATGGGAACTACGTGATTGTTCGCAAAACGTTCATTAAAATTGCGAAAGACGGGAGTCGCCATAAGATATCGCCTGTGGCGGATGGCCCCTTCATTTTCCATGCGGCTCAGTTAATAAAATAGGAACCCTCTTTCAGAATATCCGATTGTAAAGCCATATGACAATATCACCTCAGGATCTACTGTACTACAACTCTGTCTGCACACTCTGCCGGTAGAATTATAAAGTGTGCGCCTCAATAGGATGTCCCTCACTCGCCTCTATAACTTTGCGCGCTATCTTCGAAACCGGTGCTGGCCCAAACCTGGTACACGCTTACTTGCTCCCATGGTCTGCTCTCAAGTCCTTGAGGACTGGCGAGCTACCTACGGCGAGAGACGTGTCGCGTCGAATATTGGACATGCTTGGAGCATTGGAAATCAGCGGAGCATTGCCTTTATATCTTCTGTTGGACTCCTCACAGGTGAAGGTGTGGTTCCTCGTGGCGACCAGCTTGGCAGCACTGTTCAAGTTGGGCAGTTCCTTTGTGGATTGGTATGTACGTGCAATATACCCAGGCCAGCGAAAGGTGACATTGCCCGACGCCGGTCCTGTAGTTATGGTGTCCGCATCTCCGGAACCGGACGCCAATGCGCTTCAATTGGGTAATCTTCCAAAAGAGACGCATGCAAATAAGTTCCGGGTGATGAAGACTTTCAAAAGACCAATGAATAGGGAGGCAGAAGTTTGGGTGCAAACCTTTGCATCCGGCTTTTCATTCCTACCGAGAAGTCCGCATCGGTCGACAAAGCAGCACTCCATGATAGCAAGTGGCAAAATGGAAATAATGCCGACTATTTCCTACAAGTTCATTCTTGGTAGCCTAAAGGAGTCACCTTAGCGGCTTCAAAAAGGACCTGTCGTCGGATTGGCGCTACCCACCTCTGTAGGACTGGCTCTTCTTCCCCGTATGGAAGACTTTGCTAAACACGATGCAATCTCCATCATGGAAGCCGAAGCGCCATCGTTGACTCAACAGGAATAGAAGCCTGCCAATTGGAAAGAGGAGCTCCAAGTTGGCCCAGATTTCCAAGAGCATCGCCATAGAATAGTGGAGATCCTATCCGCCTTTCAAGGAATGTGATCTACTCGCCTTAGTAAGGTCAGCCTGGTCAATTACCGGATCCAGCTCACACATGAGGTGGAACCGGTACAAAAACTCCTAAGGAAAGCCGGGCCTCATGCGCTTTAATTTGAACGCGATGAGGTCCAGCGGACGCTGAAAAAGGGCGTTATCAAGCCCCCCAACTCCAAATGGGCCTCCCCAAAGCAACTCCGAACGGGCCTCTCTGGTGAGGTTTGCATAGAAAAAGGATGGTTCCATGAGGTTCTGACCTGACTGTAGACGCCTCAACGAGGAGGCGGTACGCGATTCGTATCCGATACCCGGCATCGACGATTGTAGAGACTCCTTGGGTAATGCGTCCGTTTTTTTCATGCTGGATGCCAGCACTAGCTGCTGAAAAATTGAGATGGAAGACTTCGACGAGGATAAGACAACGTTCACCTCACCCTGTGGCATTTCCAGATTCCTTACGATGCCATATGGATGGAAGAATGCACCCGCTCCGTTCCAACAAGCGGTGGAAATAATTATTTCAAAGGTGAAGTGGCAGTACTCCCTGGTGTATATTGACGATGTCATTAAATACTCCCGCAGCGTGGAGGAACACTTTATGAATGTTAAGCAGGTGCTACAACTCCCGAAGTATGCTGGAATCACCTTGAAGCTGGATAAGTGTTTCTTTTCAGTCCTCTGTGGATTGTCAAGGGCACGTTGTGCTCCCGGGCCGCGTAAAGATTTCCACGAAGACCCAGGATTCCATCAAGGAGGCTCACCCTCCCATAAAACAGACGGAGCTTCGCTCTTTCCTGGGATTAGGTAATGTCCTTTGGAGTTTTGTTCCGAATTTCTCCCGTTTTGCTGTGCCGTTAAATTACCTCTTGGAAGAAAAGAAACCGAGGCAATTGGTTTCCTTGTCGGAAGAAGAGTTCAAAGCCTTTAAAGCCTGGAAGATGAGACTAATGAAGCCATCAATCTTGTTTCTCCCGAAGCGGAACAGCTGAATGGTGCTGGACACAGACGTCTGTAAATGTCAGGTCTGATGTGGCTGTTTTCAAGAATAATCAGAAAGTGGACTTCAGCTTGCAGGATACTACAGTTGAAGCCTTTCACCAATGGAACGGAATCATTACACCTAGGAGCATGAAGTCTCGCCATTTTATTGGCCTAGTTCCTTAAACGCGCGTACATGTAAGGCGCGTATTTCACCTTAAGGACAAACCATGGATCACTGGAGTGGATTATGTCCTTGACGGATGCTTCCGGTCCCCAAGAGAGGTAGAGACTCCGCTTTCTGGAGTACGAGTTCGACGTTGTTTACCGCCCTGGCATTAAACACCAGGCGGCAGACAATCTGTCGCGTATTTCTACCAAGGGAGAAAATGAAACACCGTTGGAGGATACTATTCCGTGCCTAGTCATCTAGAACGCAAGCAGAAGAGAAGGATTCAAAAGGAGAATGCGTGGAACGCTTGGAAAATGGATGCAAGTTTGGTGGCATCCCTGAGGTGATGGCACTGGATCCTAAGGTGAAATTTTCATGTGGCTTTGCGACAGGACATTCCTAAGGAGGGTTCGCATATTATCAATTGAGGCGCGTGGTGCATTATTTAGCCCACGTGTGCTGCAGTACTGCTGAGAAATTGTAGAATTTCGTCTTATTTTTGTTAATTGGAGAAGGTAATTATTAAAGTATTGAGACCTGTCGAAGCGGACTCCCGGCACGGTACTTAATCTGTCGGTGAAGCTACACCTATTGAGGAAAGAAACCAAGCACCTTTGAGTCTTCTTCTACTCTTTCCGGTTGGAGACTCTTGTCGAACGCTTTCAGGTTTCTAAGCCACCGATCCCCAGGTCGCCTCGTAGCAGCGCCTGTACGATCACTGTCCTCCCAGTGAACCCCGTTCTCTGTTTGATGCTTGCGGAAACCCTTTCAGGAATCCTCCAGCTTGTGACCGTGATCACCGGAGACCACCTTTAGGAACTCGCGCCTTTGTGGTCACGAAGAACTCTTAACGGATGTTGTGGGCTACAACCTCGAAAGAAGAACGAAAGATACCACAGTACTTCTGCAAGGTGGAGGGAGTTATACGCCTGGGCGGCAGGTTCAAACCGGAGATCCCACTTGGTGCAGGTTACGGGGCTTAACGACCGAAGTCTTGTCGCGTTAACTACTGGAGCGCTGAGGCCGAAATCGCCAAAGTAGCTATATAAATAAACACCCAAAATTCTAAAATATCTGTAGTGCAATAACCCAAAAGAAGAAAGTACCACGAAAAATGTTCGAACTTCCTCTCACGAGGTGGTTAAGGGGTAGAGACTTCCTCGAGCAAGGCAAACAAGCCGGGTGAAACTCTGAGGCCAAGCCGTCGCATCTGGTGCAGGAGGAAGACAAATGAAGAAACCGAGTATACGACAAGTCCTGTGATCGAGGCAGTTTTCATGAGTACGGTAAGCTTTCTCTGTAATGTATCTGTGTATCTCGGCGCGGCCGGGTAATATATTGGGCCGCGTGGGTTTCGGGTGAGCCGCGTTGAGCGGGTGGCGGATGTAGTCCGAAACGGGGAAACTGGAGTTCCGATGGTGTGGTACTGTTAGCCCTTCTCTCGAGGCAGTAAAGCACAACGTGCGTTAGGAGTTTTTGTTGACTTCAAAGGTGCATGTTACTAAAGGTGGTCTCCGGTATCCGTTGTCGCGAGCCGGGGGAGTTCTTAAAGGGGATCTGCAAACACCAAGCGGAGGAGGAGGTTCACTGAGCGGACAATGCTCCTACAGGCGCTGCTGTGATGCAACCTGGAGATCGGAGGCTTAGAAACCTGGAGACGATCGACGAGAGTCTCCAACCGGAAAAGTAGACGAAGACTCAAGGGTGCTTGTCTTTACTTCCTCAGAGGTGGAGCTCAACCGGCAGATTTCGTGTCAAGCCAAGAGCCCGCCTTGGCAGGTCGTACTACGGAAGTAAATACCTGCGTAAAATAACTAATATAAATAATAAATCTACCGACCCTTACGGATACTGTAGCGCACGCGGGGAGAATTATGCACCACGTGGCTCAGTTAATAAAATAAGAGCCCTCCTTAGGAATACTATACCATACGGCCACACCACCGTTTTTCCCTTAGGAGCCACTGCACTATAGTTAGTGATAACCTCGTACCAAGACAAACCTGAACCAACTGTAGAATAGTCCACAAAACAGTTCTAGGCGTCACGGGCAGTGGCTTCCTGTAGTCCAGGGCGTACTGCTCCATGCTGGCGAGAGTTATCCGCTTGGGTGGCCTATTATGACCAGAAATCCGGTTTCGTTCGGTTTACTGGACGCAAATGTCTAAATGCCGTCGCGCTAAGTACTACAGCTCTACTTGATGGCCGAGATGTCCGAAATAACTAAGAAATTAAAACAGCGAAAACACTAAATTAACCGTGCAAGGCATGTACCGGGTGGCGCCTATGCTGTAGCCATGGAGCCGCGCGCAGCTGCCGCACGCTGCTCACGTCACGCAACACGCACCCGGTCGTTTTCTCCTGAATCTGCCTCGCAAACGGACGTGAATCGCGCCCGCGACATTACCCGTTTTCATTTATGCGGCCTAACCGTAATCCGCTGAGTCGGCAAATTGCCAAGAAAAACAATCTCTGGTGAGCGTTGCATTTTAATAACCATCCAAAACAGCTGCCATACGGCACTTACACGGTAGCCAACAGGCCGCACGCGGGTGCTGCGCGTGTGCCGGGCGACCATCCACCGCGCATGCCAGGTCACGCGACAGGCGATGGGACGGCTGCTCCGAAGTCCACTGTGCACAAGCGAACGTGATTTGTGCTTTCACAACTAAGCGTTCCCATATATACGGCCTGACAAGAATTTGGCGAATCGGCAAAGTGCGAAGAACAACTTCCACAAACAGCAATGCTTCACATGTGTAATTTAGAATACTCTTTTTCCTCTCGATAATTTGGACACAATGTCGAGCTTTAGGAAATTGCTACCTTGGATAGCCCATGCGCAAAGAAAACCATTTCAGACAGTTTTTGAGCTGAATGATTGTATTGGTAATTTATGAAAATGCATTGCAGTTTCGACTGTTGAAAAACACACCTCTTGGATTCCAAAAACAATGAATAAAAGATAAACATAAAAAAAAGGCCAACCTCGGTGTTGAGTGTCTGACGATGATGGTTTATTTGTAAAATAAACGTTTTGAAAGGGTTTTTTGACTTTGCCTAAAACCCGTTTCAAGACTGTCAAATTTTTCTGTATTTCATTTTCATAGGGGTATACTTCAGTATACGTTTTGCGATTTCCATTGACATGTCAAATGTTCTTGAAACTGTCTCTAACAGTTCGACATGTAATGCGTCGGTAACTTAATATGACTTCGAACTAGGCAAGTGAAACCGACCTCATTTCCGTTTTTCTTCTGTATACATAACGTTCGATACGCCATATAAAGGCTGGGTGTCTTTGCTCTTTGTGTACCAAACTTTAGCTTCTAAAACAGAAAAAAGACGCTGCAGTAAGCGAAGCACTGTATCGTCCCAAATGGTACTGTTTTCCTGTACCCGTTGTATGTATCGCCCGTCCCAAGCGCGTTTCCACAGACAAAATTAGCGCCCACAGAGCGTGTATGAGGCTACACATTTTGGTCACACCTCTAATATTTCAAGCTTTGAGATCAACCATGGATGATCCGTCGACTTAATATTCCATTCCATCGCTCGCTGCATCTGCCGACTTTACAACAACTCATTTTGAACACAGTTCAAAGTGTGATTTTCAGCAGTGCGAGAAGCAGCAATCTTGAGCCTCTGCGTGTGAGTCTCCGCCAAAAAACTCCAATTTCGTATCTCTGCGCGGAGCGAGCATAATAGGGCAACGGAGCTCTCTAGCGCCATCAGGGAAAAAACTGCCTTTGATCCTTGATTTTAATGCGTTCAGTACAGACTTCGCAATCTAGAGACACCCGTTTGAATTGTTGTCTCTGTCTTGTTTTGGCCGAAATTTGGAACTCTGGGGTTTGAGTTCCCTTTGACGAACTGCTTTAACTCAACTACTCATATGAGTTACACGAAAGTAGACTCTATTGAAAGCTACATGTTTTTACTATCTTTTCACCATGTTATGAAGGGAACGGGTCATAAATATTTCCGTGGGAGAAAGCTGCTTGCTGTCGTTCTGCTTGGAATCGTTATTTGGAACAACAACGAGCCTTCAGAGGTCTTGATTGAAACGACGCATTAAAAATTTTGGGTAAAAGACTACATTAGGGTACTGACAGGGTCCCTTTTTGAGCGCCAAGACATGTGACTTCTACGTTTATGAAAGTATAGGGTAGAGACATCGGCCGCACTGCGAAAATAGGATAGTGACATGCAGACAATGTTTTATAAGGCGCTCGAAAACCACATTCGGTGTTCAGTTGGAGTAGTGCTCCGAAGTGACAATGAATATCTATAGGTGACTTCTCCCCACAAAAAACGACAAAAGGTGCTCTGTATAAAATAGCATAACGAACACTTCTCACATTCTCGCAAGAACAAAATTGTGCATGGGTTGCTGCTATAATGCCACTACAAAACCGTCTGATCTCCTCATTCGTCAAAAAGTTGCCTTAACTGACAGCTACTAGCATCATGACCAGGCATATGACATAACGAGCACGAATAAGATCGTCGTTTTTTGCTTTCCGGACCTCTTTCA
>JAHNZQ020000049.1:441762-468394 GCA_019155205.2 Gracilaria vermiculophylla
TATGGGAAGTTAGAAAAACGCGATGCAAAAGCGTTGAATTAGTAGTATTTGGTACACAAAAGCGAAAATCATCTACTGAAGAAGGCAAAATGAAGGTTGAAAGGGAAATGTCCTATGATTTTGAAACAGTTTTTTAACTTGAAGTTTTTTGAAAACTAATTTTGGTAGCACTACAGTACTAAAAACGATGATTTGCATCAAAATGCCAGGTGTCCTATACTTTTGAAACAGACTTTATACAATTAACTTGAGGCTGTTTCGTGAGTTGGACAGAAAGCCGAAGTTTATTAACCTACAATTGAAGTCAAACGGAGTGGCACCACGTTTTTTGACACCTACACCACTGAACCCTACTTCGAAAATTGCAGAGATGAATGGGAAAACCAATGAAAGTAAAGAAAAACATCGCTTTAAAACAAGATTTTGGTTTGAATGTAAGTTTGATTCGTCGTTGCGATGTCTGTTAGAAAGCGTCATTTAATATATTTCAATTTCTCTCTGCAATTTAGCAAAACTTACAAGTCGAAGACAAGTTTCTGAAGTAGTCTTTCCGCTTTCTGTTTTCAAAGCATAGTCTATAAACATGAAAGAGTTTAATGCATGAAATGTGCAGAATATGATTAAAGAAGATAAACTCAGCATGACAATGTCGCATTCAAGCTACGACGACTAACGTCGGGCGCCAGCGTGACGTATATGCCGACAAACCGTACGCTCCAATCTCTGTGCGATACTGCGCCGTCCACTCCAAGCTTGTCGCAGGCTGCGGTGCGTATTGCAAACACACGGCGTAGGAGCACCATGAGATCCATAAAGATCAAACAGATCGAAGTAAGTACAAAACCATAGCGACCAACTTTACTTGTAACGATATGAAGACAGCAACACTCTTTGTCTCAAGAGAACTGGGCTAGGTGGGCTTTTCTACAGCGATCTGTGTTAAACCTTCACTGCCCAAATATTTATCAAGGCGTCATGCAACCTCTTTGTCTCCAAGCAGACTTGAAATGAAATACAAATCAGGAATCTTATCATATCCCGTCCTAAAACCTGACTTGGACGACTGCTACTCATCACAACTCTCAGTTATCGAGGTTTATTTTTCTTTTTTTGCTACTTCTCCGGCGTTGCTCGCCGCAAATTGTCATGGCGCGTCGGAGACCAAAAACGTATTTTCCATCCCGACTGTGTCCATGGAGACGAATCTCGGCCCAACTTTTGTAATTAAGTCGCGAACTTTTCGACACAGACTAATTCGGGAACCTCTAAGACCACCTATAGACAGCCGGCTCTAATAATGTTGCCGAACACAAGTTTTTCACCTTTCTACGCTGACGCAAGCAATTCTCACTCTAGAATTCGAGCTATTGACCGTCAGTGCTTCATCTAGTGATGCAGGCAGCAGAGCTGGACGTTCAGTTGCCGGCACGCGTCGCTTTCACCTTATGATGAACTGCAGAAAGAATAATTTCGAAACGAGTGCTCTTTACCTCAGCAGCTCTCCTGCAGAAATGGGAATTGAAAAATCTGACCAGTTACATGAATAGCTACCCAAGTTGCAATGAACGTTCATGATATGTTAGAACGTTGATCACGACTCTTGCTTTGGGTCGAGTGGTCAAAAAAGATTGAGAGTTTTGGATCACGATTATGAATAGGAACAGGAAGTCCCATTTCCGGCTCCGCGCAGGTACTGAGTGACTCGCGCTACACATTTGCAGATCATGCCGTGGACGACAATGACTCGGAATGTGAGAGGTCCTCCAGGCAACAACCGCAACATAGTATTTAATCAATAACTAGGCTCACTGTGCTCTGAGCAGCGTGAAAGATTGCATTCATAAGGTTAGTTTGCCGTCGAAGAGGAAGTTCCAGATCCGTTTCCACCTGGGGCACCATTGCCGCCAACGGCGGAATTGTCAAAGACACCTGTAATCGTGGTAGATCCGCCAGTGTTTGTAATAATGCCACCAGCCGCACCTCCAGCAAGCCCAGCGAAGAGGGCGTTACTGCCAGCTCCAAATGCGTTTCCGGCAGAGACTGCCGCGCCGACGGAGGATGCGCCGCCACCGTCACCGCCCCCGCCTCCAGTGCCTGACGAGTCAGAAGTTGAAGTTTGATCTATTTGGCTGATAATAGTCGTTGGGCTGGTGGGGGTGGTCGTAGTCGAGGTAGTCGTTGCCGTGGTTGTGGGCGGGGCTGTAGTGTAAAGAAAGAAAGGGAAATTAAAAAAAAGACGACTTTCCGACGGGATCGAGGCGCCCTTGGGAACAGAGGGAACCGCAGTGGCCACCGCCACTATTACGGCAGTAAGAAAGAAGAAGAGCTTCATGATCGGCGAACGTTTCTCGTAACACGTTAAAGATTGTACCTGATCCTAACCTGCATGCTTCACTAGGAGATCATGAAGCATATTTATACAGTATTATCAATAGCTTACAGACGAGCTGCAAGCCTGCAGATTAAATGTAAGAGAAACACGCGCACAAACCAAAATACGCTCACTATGCAAGCTAGAGTCAATCACATGATATTTACGTAGGGCTCTCAATGGAACAGAGAGTTACAGAATTGCACTCGTTAAAGATGGACAAACATTTCACGTTGGGATACAGTGTTCAGGACCAGACATCCATAAAGCTTTGTGAGCTTTTCTCGACGCAAGGCATGCGGGCAGTTCTCTGGCATTTGTTCTATAAACCTTGATTACACCGTTGGTATTCATGAAGCCTACGAATAGCGAGCGGCGCTCACCGTCGCACTTGGGCTCGGAGTTCTGGACGAAGGACGTCAACTCGAAGGCACGCGCGCCGTGAATCCTGAATTTCAACTATTTGTATATACAATCACAGATTCAGGCAATGGCATTAATTTGCCCACAACCGTTTAATCCTTCCCTTAAAAGCCAGGTAACTCTGCGTCAAGGAGCCAACGTCCACCTTCTATATTTACAGGCCGTAATACATTCTCGTCCGAAGTACCAACCCACGAACATATCGAGAGCAATTAAGTATTTGCAGCGGCGAGACATACAGCTAGGTCAAGAAAACATCTCGCAGAGGGGGCTGAGCGGATTAAACGGCAGAGAGAAAACAAAAGCAGGGAAATGATTCTTCGCCGTGATTAATCGACGACGAAGCAGGATGGTCGCCTCATTGCTATCGCCTCGGTGCGGTACCATGCGCCCTTGTTGGGGATCGTTTCCGGTGGGCCAAGGCGCTTGCAGCGCCATAAACCAATAAATATTGTCCAGCAGAATTTGCTTCATGTTGAGGCGAATAAATCCACGCACAGCGCGTTTCATAATCCTGCCTTTTGACGCCGAAAACGAGCGCTAGATGCGATGCATTTAAAAATCATACGACGCCTGAAAAGTGCGCCAAAACCGTACTGCGCGCTAGTTATGGCACATTATCTACATGAAGTCATTTCAAGAAAATGTGCAAAATGTTCTGTTTCAAGTAAAAATGGCACGCGGGTTACCACTTTCCAAGCAAAAGCAGCTTCATATAGTCAAATTGAGCGCAGAGCACAACTGGAATATAGCGCTATTGCACGAAAACGTAAGCGTTTACGAGTCACAAATACTATTGGTTCTCATAATTCAACATTTTATGCAATAAGACGATCTCCAAAATGCTCATGAACGCTGTAATATGTAGACAAGCAAGTCTAAAACTCAAATTATATGAACAAAAAGTGTCTTGCAAAAATATTAGAATGAATATAAATATTAACGTTTTTAAAGCACTTTTTTAACTGAGGATAAATAACACAAATTTTTACAAGCACATAAAAAATTAAAAAACGTTTGTACTAGAAGACTATCAAAATTTAAGAAAATTCAATTGGCCCGATGGAAAGGCTCATGAGAACAAAAAAGGAAGAACGTCATGACTACTCTATGTACTGATAAACTCCTTTTTATCTCGATGGTTGATCTTGTTACAAATCGAACGTGCACGATTCGGGCGAAAAAGACTAGGAAAGGTGGACGAGACATTTTGGTGGACGTTCTGTAATGTTAGAGGCCGGTTTCTCGGAAGCAAGGTCTAGTGAACATTGAATTCATTAAGAACCCAATACATGCAAAACAATACCACGAAGTTTATACAACATTATGCTACTTTTTGAAAATTGTCTGGAGAAATTTTCATTTTTCACCAGGAAAGCGCACCAGTACACACTGCGTCTTTTATAAACAATCGGCTGCAAGATTGAAATGAATCTGCTCTGAAATGGCCACTACTTGTGGCAAATAAAAATGAAATCAAAGGTGTGTGGGGATTGCTGGCGAGGAGCATTTGAGCCTAAGAAAGGCAGTCCAAGACGTTTTTGAATTGCACAGGTGTATCAAAAACCGCTGGAAAACAATTACAGTGTCAAACGAGAAAAAGTGTATCATTTCGATAGAAAAACGAAGAATTAGCATTACATTCCAAAAAATATTAAAAATAAACAACATAGTTTCCCTCAGTAAAGATTGTTCGTGAAGTAAATATGTGTACCGTTTCATATCAAATATACCAAATCGTCCTCTCGACTGAGCTGAGATATCGTCAAGTTGGTGCCAGAACTCGACTTTTCGACCAGTAACAAAAGTTCTAGCCCTTCATCTACGCTTTCAAATGGTTTAACCAGAACAAAGATTGGACAAGTAATACCAAAGATATACGCAAAACACGTATGGGCTTTATTTGAGTGCATCTTGCCAATCTTTACCACTGTCAAAGTATCCCTTGCGGCTATTCTCATCTTCCTTGTAGTACCTGTCCAGCACGTTTTTGATAAGATACGCCTGCCGATTGTTCTCTTGTGCAGACGAAATTTGACATAAAGGATTGATTCGAAGCAGAGTATTTAGGTCTCAAAGTGATGATTTACTAGTAGTATGAATCATACTCATCGTTACAGATTGCTTCAATAATTTGTATTTTGTCCAGGTAGCATCAGATGATAAGCGTTTTACCATTAATTCCTCCTTGTAATCAGCAGAAAATCGAAAGATATGATAACTAGACAGTTTGAATGCAAGAGGAATCTTGAAAAACTTTGTTAGTAACTCTTTCCAGTTTATCCATCTCACCACTTTTGCATTTACACCCTTGTTAGATACAGAGCTCTGATCCAAGATTTTCATCATATTAACCGGCCCAAACACGTCAAAATGTTTCAAACGTCTTTTCACTAGTCCAAAAACTGCGTCGCATCTATTCTTGGCATGTCCCGCGACGAGAAACCGTAACACAATTTCATCTTCATATAACATACATATCCTCCACAACAAATACCAAAGCATATAGCGATTTGTGTTTTGTCCGCTACAGTTATCGGCATGAAGATTTAGTCTTCGATGGTGTTCTGTCAGCACTCCAGGTGCTCGGTGCTCTTCCAAAGTGTAGTGAGTCATTGACGCAACCTCATTGCAGGTTTTGTTATTAGACCAATGCCCTTCTGGGAGGCCAAAAACGTAGCATAGAGAAAGGTTGCTGCTGTGGACACCAAAAATGTCGAACTTCAGACCAGTTAAAAAATGCAACTGCCCCGGCTGGCGACGGAGGTGGGGTAGAAGGACCTTCTCCGCGAAGTCAAATATCAAATGAATTGGACTCGTAGTTGGAGCACTGGCAGCCGTCGTATGTATTTCACAATAGACCGCAAATTCCGCAAAGGCATCGGCACGATGTTGTCGCCTTGCACGTAGTAAAGTGTCTCTCAGATCTGTATTAGTAGTGGACATCGCAGAGTTACGCAGCGTTGCGCATTGGTCACAGAAATCGCTTTCTGCCTTAAATATTCTCAGTGTTGGACGGATAGTGCGCAGTCAATGCCTTTCGGAATCCTGAGAATGAGAGCAGTTCTTCTGGTTTGCTGCTCTGAGGGAGCAGTGCTGCTGCTGCATTCATGACTCCCTCCCACTCAGCCTTGTATAAATCGTAAACCGCTTCTCTTCTGACGTCGCTGCTTAACCACTGAACAGGTGTTTCATCCTGAGATCCTCTTCCAGTGGGACATGATAAGGCATATAGTGCGGCGTATCGTCACAGAAAAGCAAGCGCTGCAACTGTCTGTAAAGATTGCTTTCCCTTTCGCCCTTTATGGTGTTCATTAATAAAGATTTTAAAGCCCCCTTCACCACTTACAGTTGCAGCAAATGTTCGAACTGTTCTTGGGTTCAACTGAACTAGTGCAGCAAAACCAAATTGGCAAACCCTTTTTCCTCGGAGAGTATATCGTGTGGATGTGTATGACCTTTGGGAAAGTCTTTGGCGCTTGTTGCGTCGGGTTTGCGCGAGTGATTGTTTGGTATCTATCAACGCGTTTGCTTGACTTGGTGGTGCGCTTAAACAAAGGAGCATCGCTTTGACCATGTTATGCTTCTGATCGGCGGCGGTTGTGGCAAAGGTTTTTGCGAGCTGAAGATGTGTGTCTACTGTATCACACTTGGGTGCGCCTAAGCATTTGTCCACCATTTTGTTGAAATGGATGGAAGCTTGTCTAGCTTGGAGACTCTGAGAGTTGCTGTCGCTGTCTGAAACATCTTCAAGCAGCAAGATTTCGGAGCTCTGTGGTGATGGTGGAGTTAGCAAGTTGTGATGAGATGAATGATTGTTTACGAGTTCCTGGAGGGCGGTGGCGATAAGCTCTTCTATGTCAATACTGTTCTCGTCAGCAAAGAAGGAAAACGGTGTCATATCGATTCACTTGAACTGAGAATCATTGAGCTTGTGAGACCTTTGAAATGAGCCGAGAATAAAACGGGCGTTTCTCTTGGTTCCCGTCAGTTTTTAAATTTCCACCCTCGCGAACGTTCAACAGCGTAACGTTCATATCTCTGCGTAGAGTTGTCCGTATATTCTGCTAGACAGCTCGTTGGAAAGCTACAGCCCTCAGCATTACCGTGCCATATTCAGTTTGAATTCGGCGAAAATGACGGTTTGGTGTATTTTATATGAAACAACACACATATGTCTTTTGAAACGGGTTTTCGTCTTTCTTTTTTCTTCTGAACCCCATTTTGTAGACGTTCAATACACTTTTTGCAGTTTTCTGCCATTTGTCACACCGTTTTATGTTTTTGGAAATACCTGTACATGGTTTGGATTCCAATACTAGTGGCTCGAGGTTTGCTAATTTTCCAACAAGAAGAGCTTCATATCGTCAAATGAAGCTCAGAACATACCCTAAAGGCTGCTGTCGCACAAAACCGCAACCGTTACCCAGTCACAATAACTAAAACTTTTAAAGTTCCAATGCTTTATAGAACAAAACCATTTCTACAACGCTAAAAACATTCAGTTAGGTAAGCGAAAAGATATTGAAACACTAAATGTAGAAAAAAAAGTGATCATAACATAATGTGGAATGCAGCGTACTTTTAACGTTCCAAAATAAACATCAACAACAAGAAAGATGTAAACACCGCAACATCGTATTAAAAAAAAAATGAAAAGAATTGTACTACAAGACCATCGCAACCAAAACAACCTCTATCCGTATGCCGCTCTCTCTGTTTGGAATACCTGAGTGACATTGTTATATTTAGTGTGAAACACCATTAATTCTTATGGTTCGAATGGCAACAAAGTTTATCAGCGTGATTATCTCACAAAATGCTCGAACGTTTGGGCCTAGCATTCTGGTGGAAGGTCAGTGATGGTCGGTACTGTAGCAAAATGAGCAAAGAACTTTGTATGTTTGACATGTGTCATGATTGTGGAGCAATTGCTCCCTAGTTGTGGCAATGGGCTGTTTCTCTGGTCAGATCTGTCCGGGTTGCCGGCCTTCACCTCCTGGTTGTAGGACGACACGTGGTGTTTTTGTCCCTTTTTTGGGTTTTTTTAGGAAAGAGTTACTGTACGGCACACGTGTACTGCATGTGTTTGACTGCTGGTTGCGATGTGGTTGTATGGTGAATGCCACACAGGTGGAAGTTATGGTGCTGTCAGTTCTCCTTTCGAGGTAGTAGAGCACAACGTCCTTTAGGAGTGTTTTTTGACTCCAAAGGTGCGTGTTCCTGAAGGTCATCTCCGGTATTCGCTGTCGCGAGCCGGGAGAATTCTTAAAAAGGATCCGCACACACCAAGCGTAGGGGGAGGTTCACTGGGCAGACAATGGTCTTGCAGGCGCTGCTATGAAACGACCTGGGGATTGGCGGCTTAGAAACCTTAAGATGATCGACGAGAATTTCCAACCGGTAAAAATAGATGAAGACTAAATTGTGCTTGCTTTACTTTACCAGATGCGGAGCTCGACCGACAGATAAAGTATCTAGCCGTGAGCCCGCCTCGGCAGGTCCCACTACTGTAGTAATCAACCGCACAAATTAACTAAAATAAATATAAATTCTACCGTCCCTTAAGGATACTGTGGCGCACGCGGTCCGAACTAGGCCCCATGTCGCTCAGTTAATAAAAGACGAGCCCTCCTTAGGAATATCACGCCAGAAAACCACACCACCATATTTCCTTAGGAACCACTGTACTACAGAAGGCCCGCCTAGCAAGGCTGGTAGTGTCTAGATGTCTTGGTTGCTTTTGAGTACTTTTTGCCCGTGCATATAAGCCAGCATGTTCGCCGCACTGTACGGCAAGAGAACCTCTTAGGCAGGGTCTTCGACTCCAGCTTCATCCGTTTTTCACAAGGCCGTGGATCCTCTCAGGCTCTTCCGCCTATTACTCGGACTAGTTATCCGGCCTCTGTTTTCGAAGAACTCGTGATCGTGGTACGGGCTATATTTTTATTGGTTTTTTCTGTGTTTTTTGTTTTTGTTTCCACCATCGTACGGCTTCCTAAATTCCGTCCTACTCCGTAGATTTGGCCCATATTTTTGGGGATACTGTTGCTCGACTCACAAGTCTGCGCTCCGCTACGCGTCTCGTTTGCTATATTCTAACATCGCTCACCGTCATTGCAGCTCGCTCCGCACCCCAGTGCCGGGGTTCCGCGCTTCAAGCACTGCTGGTCGATTTATCTCACACCTCCATCTGCAAGGCAGGGAGGGGTCGCCCGGATTTTCACCCGGCTAGATCGATCCTACCGGAGGGCTTTATAGCCATGATGCTCTCCATGGGTGCAGGGTCTAAAGACCTTGGGTGTCTTGTACACTCGTGTGGCTTGACTCCCCATTGATATGGTACAGCGCATATCATACACAAAAACGCTCGGTAGTCTCAAGAGTGCAGGTAGGATTTCGGAGCACAGGCGTAGCTTGGCCTAGAATGAGAATCCAGCCGGCATTAATAATAGAAGAAGCGGCGCCAGAACGACTGAATGTACAAAACAACCAAAAGACTAATGGTTATGGATTCTTAAAAGTGAAAGAGAGCCTGACAAACAGTGAGATATAGAAAAGATCTGACTAACGTGCTGATATTCTGTAAAACCCGCATAGCACAAGACTGTGGACGGAATGTTTTTGGTTATTCTCAGAAGAGACGATGGAGCTTGTGCACCTCACCAGATAAACTAACGAGCTCTAGTCTCTCTGAAGTCCGCCACAGGCCCACACTACCGCAATAGGTACACCAGGCACACTGACTTCTATAGCGTGATGGCATCTATGAATATCTACCCTTAATACATAGATTGAACATTACTATTTAGACTTGGCGCCTATCGGTCATGGCGCATATCAAAGCATTTCGTTCACTGTACTACAGGTGGCCATTGTGGGAGAACTGTAATTAGTATTCAATAGTCTATGTAGCAATGTTAGATTTTTATTGATGCCAGCGCGCTATAGTAGGCAGCGTGGCGATTGTCTCCTCAGCGGTACTGTAGACAGGTAGACGGACCCAGAGAGGGCCGGAGTTCTGAATTCAATTAACGACAGTCACTATGGTACAGCGCATGGCAGACAAATGGCCGATCAGTAGGTGTCTGTGGTACAGAACGCGGCGCGCAAACAATTGGTTGGAAGGCTTAAGGGGGCATTGTTGGTCTAGGAAGTGAAGAGTTGGGTCGACTTAAACACAAAAAACCAATTGGTACGATGGATGGTAAAGGCTGTATCAGAAAGGCTATAAGAACAGGATCAACTGTGGGCAAATGAGAGCTAAATGGAAATACGGATACAAGACATGAAGGTCGTTGGAATCTGTGACGCAGATGAGTAATCTACCGGTTTACTGTAAAAATCACAGGGCTTCGACGTCCAAGCGGAAGGTGCTTGCCTACCTCAGTAGGTATGAAGAAGCTCACTCCCCTTTTTAAAGATATGATGGAGCTCTGGGCTCCCCTTATTTAGACCTTGTTAGTACAATAATGCCGTAGAAGCACCCGGCGCCCCCAGCACGCCTACTGTGATGTAATAAACCCTCGTTACGTAAACTATCACTATTATCTATACTTGACTGATAAATGGTGACTGCGCATGCCAATTCAACAAATATATTGCTCACTGTACAACAAATACCCCTTCTTACGGAAAAATCGCCCAAAAGCCGTTACTAGTACCAAACGGTGGCGGTATCGTACGTCGCAACAAATTTTTTTTCGAAAATAGTTGTCGGCGCCTTCCAATTTGATTTCGCCTCTTCCCAAACTGGTCATTTTAGTTTGCGTTTGTTCTTCTATTTGGCATCGGATTTGTACCTGCCCACTGGTTTTCTCTTTCTTGGCTTGCGCTTTAATTTTTTCTGTCCCAATCTCATCTCTACGCAGAACGGTTCCTTTTTTTCACTCTACTTGGTTCCGCTGTATCCATTAGAACTCCTGTAAGTCAATCGTGTCAACTGCATTGCAGGTATGCTGTCCATCATTAATATTCCCCGCTTATCCGATTCAAACACAGATCGTTGAGCTCAACATTTAATTCACCTTGCCATTTGGCTTTGTCTTCGCCCATATCGACTTTATGTCCATCTGGAAACAACTATGCACCCTCGGAATCCGTCTTCATTGCAGCAAAGCAGTGGAGTGGCTAATAATGTAGAAGTGAACGACCGTGCCCTTTCTGCGCCCGTTGGCCGTGAGATTCGTCTCGTGGCAATCCCATGGGGTTCCTTCTATTTTTCAAGGATTCGTGAATGACCCCTTTCCAGTGAGCGCGCCAAGGTTTCCTCCGTATTGCAGACGGATGCTCTTTCTCGTACGGAATCGCCTTTTAGGAAGAAACGTGCACTTCGGGAAACTTCGCCGACTGGCATTTCATTCCCTTCGTTGACATGAGTTGGTTCCTCTCCCACTTTACATTCAAACACCGATACAGTACCCGCGCCACCTTCGTTTTTTCTCGTCTAATCAATCGGTTTGAATGACAGCATGGATCGCCACCTCCACATCGGAGCATATAGTAGGGTTTCCATGTGGAATCCGTGTTCACGCAGCCAATGTAGCACGGTTCTGATAACAAACGCGGGTAGCCGAGGGTTTAGTCGTTTTACACATGGCATCAGCAATTCCGGTGCTCCGTCGCTCCCGGCTGGTCATGCCGTTCTGGGTGACGACGACATCCTTCTGTATACATCGGCACGGGTTCAAACCAGAGGCGCGGCTGCGTGGAAGTTCAGAGTGCGTCACTAAGGTCTGTATGGACGAGCGAGCGCTTGGAAGCACGGCAGGCGCAGAGAGCGCGGACGTACAAGATGTAGGAAAGAGATTGAATTACTTGATGCTTGCCCTCGTCGGTTTATTGGACTTCTATAGTTCAGTATCTAACTTATAGTGTCATGTCACGAGCATTGATCGAAGATTATTACAGTCGGGTACCTATGTCACGCAAATTAGCTAGGTGCAGATCAAAAAATTATGATCACATCAACATGATTATAGCACTTGTGGCGCCATATTTCACACTCAGACTTTTCCAGTCTTTGATGCTGCTGCATTAAACTTGCTAACCCAACCTTTTGTTTTGACACGAAATTGATTTGTTTTCATAGTGTGCCATAGAGAATGAGATTTCCACCTACAGGCTTTTGTCATTCCATCAGCAATATTTTGTGCGCATGGTATTCACGCAAGGCTGTGGAGCTGTCCACGTTCATTACTCTCTGGAAAGGCGCTGACATCAATTTTTAAACGCTTTTCAAACGTCTTTGCTTACTTTCCGACCAGGTTGAACAACGTTAGGGTGTCAATGTATCCATCAATCGTAATAAAGCGGCCCAAAATTTCCGAAACCATATCCCTGGCTATATATGCGTTGTCAAATCCGTAGACAAGAGCATGAATTTTGATAGCCATCACAGAGCGCGTGACTCTTCTGCAACGCAAGCTTTCGTAATGTAGAATATTAGCTTTCCCTCTTCCGTCCACCATTAGAAGTACATATCTTCATAGGGATCTAAAGTCCGCGGCATTTGCAAATGATGCATTTGTGAATAGAACCAGACGGATAGATCTCCGTTCCAGAGAAACATACCGAATTCCAAATTCAGTTGTAGTATGACAATGTCTCAACACATCATTCAGGGCCTTGATCTAATTCTTGGGAGGTTCTTGGGAACCAGGGGCAAGCAACTGTACTGCAGCGCATACATCAGGGCGCACGCAGTTGCCGATATACTGAGCAGCAGCGCGGATACTTTTAAACTCTACAGCATTTGTGACAGCTTTGAGAAATTTCTACTTCTCGGCCTCCGTGATGCAGTAGGACCCATCCATATTCCTTGCAATGTAGACTCCATTGAAAACACCACCATCTGGTTTCACCAGTAGCTTACGTGGCTTGGATTTAAAGTGGCAAAGTTTTTCTTCCTGCGCAACGACATCTGGTGAGCCATGTCCAAATGAATCGTTTACCTGTAGTTCATTAAGGACGTCCAAGTTGTTTTCAACTCTGCGGAACAAAACACAAAGGTCCACTTTTGTTGCTTGCATTTTCAACGCCTTTTTGTGATGCGTTTGGTATGTCAAGAACCAGTGTAGTCCACTCTCTGGTATGCCATAGAGGGATTAAAGAGCCAAAAGAACTTCTTCATCGTCAAGTTCCATCTTCAAAGGGAGGCGAAGGTAAATTTGGCGCTCAAGTGAGGACTCAGATTGAACATACGCTTGAGACATATCGCGAAAATATGGTTTGTTCTCTTGTAGGCAGGCTGCAAGGCAAACATTTAGTCTTTGTTCAAGTCTAATAACCATAGGTGCCTTGGTGGATATAGATGATGACTGAAAATCCGAGTAGTTCTGAGCGACAAATCTTGATTTCTTGGTTTGCTTTCCTTCAATCGTTTTGTAAGCGTCAACGAAACGAGTGCCATATATACGTTGTCCTTCTGGCACAGACGATCGCTTGACGACCTTAAAGGTACCATTCTTCAGCAAACCATTCAATTCAGCCTTTCGCGCTTCTTTAAATTGTGGTGCAGCCTTAGAGGGAGCGATCAGGACTTTTGTAGAGCCAAACATCGCTGCACACTGGTTTTCTCCAATTGCAGCGCGATACTTACTGAGATCCGATGTATGCCCTTCATCAGCTGCTTGCGGATCATTCGCCGTTATTATATCCGGTTTAGTCGAGAATTCGCTAAGAGAGGAACGAACATCGAGCT
This sequence comes from Gracilaria vermiculophylla, assembly GCA_019155205.2. Lineage (NCBI taxonomy): Eukaryota > Rhodophyta > Florideophyceae > Gracilariales > Gracilariaceae > Gracilaria > Gracilaria vermiculophylla. The sequence continues at coordinate 455,259 of JAHNZQ020000049.1, forward strand.
TCACCACAGTGGAACGGAAAATATTTCGACCAGACGGAACTTGAACCACTGCAGTTTCGCCATCGATTTGAATCAAAGAAAAAGGCCCTTCCCCTTTCTTGCTGCTCTCTCTGTAAACATATACTGGAGATCCAGCAGGGAGCTTTCGGAGCTCATAACTAGCTTACAAACGCTTCGGACCGTGGTCGTGCTTCAGACCAAATGCTATACGCCTGGCTGCCTGCTCTTTCTGCACTGCTTTACAAGCTGCATCCATTGCTTGTGCTCGTTGCAGTTGAGTCTCAGCACATCCTTTCTAGGCCGGGCGCGGTAAAGCACCGAACACCAATAGTGTCGGACAGAGCCCTTCCGGTCCGATCGTGTCATTAAAGGCCTTCACAGCCATTTGTAAGCATTACTCGTTACTCTCAGAACGCGGCATAGAGTCGCGAATCTTGAGATAAGCAACTCGAAGAGGCGCGTGATAGCGCTCGACATGGGACATAGAAGACGGAGACTCGATAGAGGCTTCTACTATTGTAATGCCTTCGGCTCTTGCATTTGCTGCGAACTCGGCAGAGACAAAATTTGATCCTTGGTCTACATGCAGAAAGTCCAGGGCTCCAAGGTAGAAACGGCTTCAGCATTTCAGGATCGTTTTCTCGACGTGATTGGATGTAATGTTTTGCAGAAACTGGGCAGCGTTGAAATGTGTTGCCTCATTTACAAGATTAAGTACGGGACGGTTTCTTATGTACATGACGTCAACTGCTACAATGTGGTTGAAGCGCACATCACCAGTTCCAATGTTGACCTTAAAACGACGAGACCTTGCGCTATGACGGGCACAAATGTCACAATCACTGATGATTTCTTCTAACTTCAAGCGAATTGAACCTTTTACTCCTTCGGGGTTGGCTCGCTTGAGAAGATTGTACAAAGCCTGGACGGAGGGGTGGTTAAAAAACGCGATGGAGTTTCCGAAGTTCTGGTTCAGTGTACAGAGCGTACTTCAGGTCCTCAGGCTTCGAGCGGTGTAGGAGAAAGCAATTCTCCATTGTCAATTTCGGCTCTGCGTTCTTGAACTTCACTGTTTCATCTCGGATGCTCTCATCCAATCCATTATCCTTCATGTCACGCATGCTAAGTAATGAGGGAAGGTTATCCTTCATCATTTGGAAGTGTACCTCAATAACTATTTCTAAGTCTTTGAAAGGGATCGGGACGAGGGCAGTACCAATAGCCTTAATTGTACCACCGATTCTAAACATAGAGCGTCCGCTGTTGGTGTCAATTTTCATTGGAACATTAAACTCTTCACAATAAGCACAATACTGTGTATATGACATGACTGAAGACCTATTGGCACATGAATCAATGAGAATTCCTTTGAAACGCGGGACTTCTCCCATGGATAGTGCTGAAAACATAGCGGCTATTTCGGCTTGAAGATCTGCGGCAAAAGTTCTACCATGTATGAAAAAAGAGCTTTCCAAATTTGCCTCCGTTTCTCTTTGCAGGGAGAGTGTGTCTGTTGCGAGGTATGCTGCATTCTCGTCGTCCGAATCGGAGAATTGAACTTTTTCTTCCGGTTCATCGTCCTCCAGAGCTTCATCTAATTGTTCAGAGATATAAGCCACGTCCTCTACACTGACCACGGCTGACGGGTGTGAGGCTTTCAGGCGTTGGATAGCAGCGCGGACGTTTTACGGAGAGTGGCGAGTTCGAGCTTTGTGGCCCTTTTCACACACATAAAAGCCCTTAGCGGCATTGATCCATCTGGAGGATAGTCGTCGAGGTCGGTTATGTCGTTGATTTCGAAAACATCCTGTGGATCCAAAAGATCGCTTCGCTTTCACCACCAAACTGTCGTCCAAGACTGTATAGAGCAACATTATCTTCGTCGCTCTTCGTAAGATAATAGCTTGCGGATTTTCTTTCATGGGAAAGGAACGTCTCCATTCTGTTCATTGTCTCTTGAGCTGTGCTCGAAAAACGCTCTCTAGGCGATTGTTGGAATCGATAGATATCGCAGGAGATAATCAGCTGATCACGGAGTAAAACGTCATGCTGATAGTTCACAGAGAGTTGCTGTTGAAGTGAAGATAGTTTGCCAGTGACTGCGAGCAAAAGGGCTGTCATTTGTGCAAATATGTGAAAATATACCGCTTATGAAGCCAACAGTGCGCAGCAGCCCCAATGCGCGGTGCTTCGTTGTGCGCCGCCACGCCGCGAAACGCCGGCACGGAAGGCAGTTCGTCGCCAGCCCGCAATCGTGGGCGACTTGCAACCGGTAGGGTCGGCGAGCCCCAGGAAGAAACGGCGGCAAGTGGCGAGCCCCAGGAAGCGGAGACGGCAGGCGAGGACACCTCGAATGCGGAGGCGGCCAACTGCGAGCCCTGAGATGGAGAAACAAGTGCGGCAGCATCCTCGAAAGAATTGGGCACAGTGCCTGTCACCTGTTTCCGCACTTCCAACCACTCGAGGAGGGCGTGGCACAATGCACTTGTTTTGTTTCAAATGTCTTTGTATTGACAAATGTCGTACTAAAATGGCTAGACGTTTGCTCTGTAGGAGATGACGGTCGAACGGGAAGCTCTCTATGGTGCTCCAAAGCGCAATTTTGCACCAACGAGATCCTCAGTCGTGCCAAAGCGCGATCATTGGAGCCTGAAGCACCGCTCTGCGCAGGGTGACTGCTGCAGAGCAGCGTAAATGGAATAGGGCATATTTGTACGAGATTTGCTCAACCGGCGAATGCTGCAGTACAAGGCAAATACTGCTCAAGTGTACGGGCATATACCAGACGCTTGGCGTCAAGTAGTTTCCGAGGCTGGGAAGCTCTTCAGCTCAATTCTGGATTTCCATAAAAGCGTACGCACCAGTATAAGCAGCTCGGCACGAGCTCCGAGCGCACGATCAGATCTTGGCAAGACGCAAGTGGCGAAAGGGTGAAGCGCAAGCGCATTAAAACATATGTAACGGAAGCGCAGACAAAATGGAGGTATGGGACGCAAGGCAGCGGATCTGTGCTGTGGATGGTAGCTGTCTTATACAGCGGATCGTCAACGGTGCGCAGCGGCCCTGAGCAAGGCGGCAGCGCCGAAAAATTGCATGTCGCAAAAACGGTGGTAACGTGGAGCAGGCGTTAAATTCCAGGTGGCCCTACACAGGCGGCAGCGTGCCGTCATAGAATTCGTTGCATATTCACAAATCATCATCGCTCATGCGCGAGATGAATCTTTCTAGGTTGAACACCAACCGCTTGGCGTCGGCTGCAGCAGTGGCCGCGTCGGCGACAGCGTTGCACCCAGCGCATTCGGCACGTGGTGCACTCTTGGCGGTGGAACACGTTGGAGTCGGTTTAGTCGCGCCGGAACAACATGCGCTCATCGAGCGAAGCGGTGCTGCCAGCGACCTTGCGGCGCAGTGCGCGGGACGACAGGGCGATGCGCTGCGTGGAAGTGGGTGGGGGCGGCGCGTGGGCGTGCCTTCCCGCAGCCCTCCGGGCCGGCTCGTCCCGGTCAACGAACACCTCGCACCCGGCTGGCTCACTCAGGAAGTGCGCCACGTTCTTTGCCAGTGGCGTGGCCTTGTCACCGATCTCGCACCACTACGCGCGATTTTACATCGTCACCGATCGAGGATATTGCGTATTAGGAATATATTGTTCTGGGTCGGGTGAAGCCGTAGGAGAATGAAGATATTTACTTTACAAACTCTGTAGCAACGGAGATCCTACAGGAGTATATAAGTACCAAAAGGAAACCGAGAAAAATGGGGAGAAGCGGTATATGGAAGAAATTGTCATGCAACTTGCCTAACTTGATGCGTGGATTAGGTGTACTAACTGCGGTGGACACTGACGCCAGTCATGGAGCGGTGGAAATAACATGTGAATCAATATGAAAAAGGTCTTGTTTTGTCAATTGTTCTATGTTGTGGGAGGGAAATACGGTTTTACAGCAAGATCCGTGTAGAATCGGTTGATGTAGAATCGATGGAAGCGTCAGTGTAAATGTGGATAGAACGGAGAAGCTGGGTTTTTCTGATGAAAGACGTGAATAAAGACGCAAATGGAAGAGGAGGGTATGAGGCCGAACCAGGGAAAGACGTTGTCGGATTTGGAGCAAGTGCAGATGGGAACTTGGTAGGCCTTGTTGTCATGGTCATCGTCTGTAGCCTATCTGAGTCATACGCAGTTGAGCTCTTCGTCGACGTGGTCTGATAAAGGGATAGCCTTTAGCAACTCAACGAAGGCGAATTCCTTCAGAACCCTGGCCGTAGTGGAAATTTTTTGAAGGAAACGGGGGAAAGTGAAAAGTTTGCAGACCCAGGCAAATGGGCGAGAGCCGGAGAGGCTGTAGCCAGCGACGAGCATGTGGAGAACTTTGGAGATTTGGACGGAACAAAAGAAGGAGCTGCAAATATGCGTTGGATGACGGGCTTGCAAGGTTCTTTTAAAGAAATTTCGTTGCGTTCATAGTCGTAGTTCTGTAGAGTTGGGATGTAGCAACCAACGATTTATGCCGAATTGACGATAACAAGGTGGGTGTGATGAAGTGAATGCAAGTTCTCATTGAGAACTAAGGTTTCGAGTGAGAGGGTGATGAATGAAGGGAAAGAATCCCTTCCGAATTTTGTGAGGATGGAAACGGCTTCGACGGTGAAGAGGTCTTCAACTTGTGCGTGAAGATCAGAGCAAAGTTTTTTGTGTGCAGTGATGAGAATGGAGAGCTTGACTGCTTTTCCATCTCGGACAAAACCTGCTTGACGTGTTTGGGAGGCAGAAGCGAGTGAGGCTGATGGTGAGTGTAATGAAGGGGAGGCAGAAAAGGCGTTCGAATGGTGTAGGGCCTCGAAACGGTCGATTGCACGGACGGTTTCCTTGTGTGCTGTGAATTTGCGTTCGGAAGATTGTCGGTAGTGGGCCTTGAAGATGACACGGTCATGTTCGTATTTGTCTGCATCATTGAAGTGGTGTTTTTCTAGTCTGCGAATGTCTTGGACAATGTCATCAACGAGGTGCAGTTTGTGGGTCCCCAAGCGAGAGCTGTGGTGTGGGCCAAGGTTGGCAACTGCTGTAAACTTGAAGGAGCTTATTTTAGCATGGAGATAGGAGATGCTAGACTGATTCCATTCCGTGAAGGTGTTGTATTGCATGGCCATGAGGAAAATGTCCGTGCACTATGTGAAGATGACGGTGATGGGAGCCGAAGAAACAGTCCGGGAGGGAGACGCAATCCTACAAAACCGTCTGGCGTGACGATAAGAAGAATGAAAACCTCTGGATACATCGGAAAATAAGCGAAGACCAATAAAGGCCACGCAAAGTATCCCAACCCATCGATGGAATTTGATACCGAACGGAAAAGGATTCTAGCTGTCTAACGGGGGAAAACCGAATTTATCACAATATAGGAGCTTTTTTTCACTACAGAGTAAACACAATCACCTACTGTCTAGAGTCCGGATCTCTGCGGTTTCTGCGGCAACAAATAAAATATCCAGATATTTGAAAGGTCTTACTGTCATTCCGTCGCCGTATCCGTTCTACCAGTGCCGTACCATTAACATCTTTGCCACGATGCATCTAGATCCATTCTGATGCTTTTCCTGCCGTCTTTTGCACCTACTGCTCTCTTATTTTACGTCAAACCACCCCTGCGCTCTTTTGATTACCCTGTCTTCTCGTGTTTACGGACCAGTAGTGCGTGCACCACACGCTGTAATTATAAAGGCACCACCAAAACGTCTATATCTACAAGATGATCAGGAGGCTTAAAGTACCTAATGTTTAAGAAATAATACGACACCTGGAGAATAAGCAGACCGATAGAATCTGGTTAGCCTGCTGGTGAACTGTACAAACCATAGAGCTCGAGGCTGAGGCCAAAACTTAATTCAAGGAGCTCAGTAGGAACAAAGGAGCAATTTTTTTTCTGGGTACGGTGCGCAGCTCAGCTCTCTTCACAGTTGTAGTACAGTGGCTCCTAAGAGAAAAATGGTGGTGCGGCCGTATGGTATAATATTCCTAAGGAGGGCTTGTATTTTATTAGCTGGGCCACGTGGTGCAGAATTCCGCCTGCGTGCGCTACAGTATCCTTAAAGGACGGTAGAATTGTTATTTACTTTAGATGATTTACGCAGGTAATTAATACAGTAGTGAAACCTGCTGAGGAGGGCTCCCGGCTTGATACTAAATCTACCGGTTGAGCTCCACCTCTGGGAAAGTAAAGGTAAGCACCCTTGAGTCTTCATCTACTTTTCCGGTTGGAGTCTCTCGTCGATCAACTGATGTTTTTAAGCCGCCGATACCCAGGTCGTATCATAGCAGCGCCTGTAGGAGCATTGTCCGCCCAGTGAACCTCCCCCTCCACTTGGTGTTTGCGGATACCCTTAAAGAATTCCCCCGGCTCGCGACAGCGGATACCGGAGACCACCTTTACGAACACGCACCTTTGGAGTCAACAAAAACTCCTAACGGACGTTGTGCTTTACTACCTCGAGAGGAGGGCTGACAGTACCACAACAGTCCATCTACATGGCCATAATACTGCCGTGTGGGTGCCTGGCACACTGCTTACCCTACTGTAGCGCCCTGTTAGAAATGAAACAATACCATCCCAAACTAAACTACCTATTTCTGATTGGACTGCGAGCTCAACGGCTTCGGCACACATCCGACCAGTACAGTGCTTTGCTCAGTGTACTACAAGTATTCATTTCATGCTTGAGACTATACTAAAACTACCATTTTTTAATGGTGTATTAAGCCTATTCTCAGACGCCAATTCATGATGAACTAAAAAACATGCAAAATATTTCTGCGCTACATCAAAATTTCCAATTAGGTTATTATTATTATTAGAGAACTAATAAAAAACACTGAAACAAAAGCAAAGCCTCAACATGGGGTTATAATTGAAATTGAATTTCACTTTCAATGTTCATTTTGTTGTTTTTAAAGATACGTAAAGGGCTATTGTGGGGAAATATTCCAAAGGGGATATTACAATGAAAGATGTTCTAAAGTGTTTCTCGCGAGGTAGTTCAGGGGCAGAGCCTTCCTCGGGCAACGTACACGAGCCGGGCGTAACTATATGGCCGAGCCATTGCAACGGATGCAGGAGGAAGACGAGTGGAGAAGCCGCAGATCCGGCAAGTCCTGTGTTTGAGGCAGCTTCCGTAGGTACGTTGAGATTTCCCTGTAATATGTCGGGTTATCTCGGCGCGGCTGGGTAATATAGTCTGCCGCGTGGCTATCCGGCAGGCCGCTTTGTACGGGCGGACGTGGTCCGAAAGGGGTAAACCGGGGATCTGATGTGGATAACCTCGTACGAGGGCGAACCTGAAAGAAGGAAGGAATAGACCACACAATGGTTCTTGGCGTCAGGGGAGGTAGACGTTCGTAATCCACGGCGTACGTCTTGAAGGTGGAGAGAGACACCCGCGTAGGCGGCAAGTTCGGACCGAAGATCCTGCTTGATCTGGTGTACTGAGCGCGAAGGCCGAAGTGCCGCCGAGCTAAGTACTATAGCTCTAGAGCCGAAATGGGCGAGAAATCTAATTTTATATAAGAGTAAAAAATACTAAAGAAATCGTGCAAGGCAGGCGCCAATCGGCGGCCAAACTGTAGCCATCGAGCAGCGCGCGGCTGCCGCTTGCGTGCCACGGCACGTGACTCGTGCCCGGTAGATTACTCCAGAACCCATCCCGCAAATGGACGCAAATCGCAGTCGCGACATTAACCGTTCTCAGAAGTGCTGCTTAACAGGAGTTCGGTGAACCGGCAAAGTGCCGAAAAAAGGCTCCCCGGAGGGCGTCGCACTTCAGCGATAAACTTCTAGAAAAAAGAAAAAAGTTAGAATTCCCAAAAGCATTATTAAAAGTATTTTTTAAAAAATGTTTTGGAAGAAAAACTGATCCACTCAAATACTGCTTTACATAAAATATGAGAGCCATATATTTATAAAGGCTTTATGAAAAATCGATTTTGAACTGTGTACAAAATTTATGGCATTTGAAAAAGAGGTTTTTGTTTTTAAAAAAGAATGGAGAAATAAGTATAATATTCTTCACAAGAAAAAGAGAATTCTGGAAGTTCCAAACGCTTACGAGAAAAACGAAAAGCGCAGTACTATTAAATAGTTGAAAATGTAGATCGTTTTATATTGGGAGTTATCCAAAAGGCATTGAATAGACAGCGGGCCTTCTTTGTAGTTAATACAAACAACACAGTTCTTAATTTATAGTGTTTTGCTGAAAACTTTCCTCTTGTACTCAGTCTAAACCTGTTTTTGCGTACGAAGAATTCTAAATTTTAGTTGTTTCTGCGAGGTGAGGATCAAAAAAAACCAAAAACATCAAGTTGTTTGATATAGAGATGCTTGCTAAATATGACTAATCTACCACAGAGCTTCACAGAGCAGGCATTTTTATATTAATAAATTACATGTACTACTGATCTAAGAGCTGCGTTTGTGATGCGTTTTATAGACTTTCAAACCCTTCACTGACAATTATCAGGCATCAATACATCGGGGCGGAGAAACACAAGTATTGACGGAAGAAAGATAAGAAGCCAAGGTCTTGCAATAAAACAAAACTGCGTTTAATGTGTTCAAAGCTCTGTACAGCTCAACGTACATGGTGCTCCATAATCACAACTCCCCAACACAGTCCACCTAAAACATACTATACATTAGGTCTCGCTTATCGTCTATGTAGCATCTTTCCAAGACGTTAAGTACATCGTCTTCTTTCCACTACAAGTGGCTCACAGCCTTCCATGTTTCTGACAATAAAAGCCTTAAATCTTCAACAAAGACTCCAAGCATAAATTTAACAGTGCTATTACCCAAAAACGTAGGCATTATAGATTCCTAATTGCTAAGTTTCTAAAACTTCCTGCAATTCACGCTTTTCTGAAAGGAAATTCCGTAAAATTACTCATCCTTTCGATATTTTGGAACAGAATAATGCGCCAATACACACTTTATATTTAATAGAAATCTAGGCTCAATAAAGAGATATATCTTTTTTAAAGTGGTTGGCGCGCTCGCGGACTTTAAATCCGATCAAGAACGTTAAAGATTAGGTAGCTGAGATGGTTCATGGGGAAAAAGGCAATGGCGGACAATTCTTGAACTGAAAAACTGCATCTAAAACTGCTAAAAATCCATAACAATATTAATTGTAGGAAAGTACATCGCGTCGAATCCCGAAACAATGAATTAGCGTTACAACGTACAGCAAAAAAGAATACAAAACAAAGTACTGATTGTCTCACAGTAAAGCGTTGTTAGTGAAAAGAATATGTTTTGAAACGGGTTTTCCACCTTCGTCGAAAACCGTTTAAAGACTTCAAGTTTTTCTGACACCCATTTTGGTAGGCCTAAAAAGTAGTAAAAGTTTTTTGCGGTTTTTTGACGTTTCACAGCATGTCAAATGTTTATGAAACAGTCTGTACATCAAACGCCCTCGTCAAAAAGAAGGCCAACGCACCGCCTCACTGGAGTAGGCCGCTGCGTTCGCTCGCGTAACCGCCTTACCCTCCCGTGCTATCCTCAACGGTACGCCCAGCTGCCCCCGCAGCGATCTGCAACGCACGGAAGCACAGCGCGCGGGGCGGCATACAGCGCGCCCCAGGATGGCGCCCACATGAGGAGCACTGTGGGCGGCTGCGCGGGTGGCATGCGGAGGGTGTCCTCAGCGCAGTTGCCAATTGAGCGACAGCAGCCACATGCGCGACTGTATGATCATTGATCATTAATTTTCGTGCGCCAGCTGTCAGCCGGCGCAGAGCGTGGCGCGAGGCGGAGATTGTTTTCGCCGCGGCGCTGGGCCACCGCCAAGTCCCCAAACTGCGGCGGCGGCTGTGGCGGGAAGAGAGCTGCGCACCGCCACGATGCGCGGTGAGCAGCGGCGCCAGCATGGGTAGGCGCGCCGCGGTGCGGTGTGTATACCACCCGCTTCTGCGCATGCGTGTAACGCACTGCCTGTTTCCGCGTTTCCGCGTTGCTGCCTTGGCCCATCTGGCGCGTGCGAGTATTGCTTGGGTTGTAATGTGTCTCGCCCAAGCAGTTTCCCTTTTGCGCCGCGGGCGCAGAGCTTTGCGCGGCTGTCTTGCAGGTATCAGTTCAACATCCAAACTCTCGCGAAGCTTCTTTGTTTTCCAACTTTGGAACTCAAGGCCCAACGCTGTTTCGTTTTCTTGCAGCTTTTTGAATCTTTGAAATGTCATGTTAAATGGAGTGTCCTGGCTTTCTTCTTTGAAAATATTTGCTTTTGGGACAAAGTACAAGACGCCTGGTATCCACAACGTAGCATTTTCACCATTGCAACAGTGTTGGCAATGAAGTTCAGTGTGTCGCGTGTCCCATGCCGTGGTTCAAAAATCGCAATCAACTGCGGTGAAAGCTGCATAAAGCTACCGCCGTTTGTCACAACTCACATCAAAAGATGTCAATGTTTCAGGTTGAAATTGAAACAAGCTTTGGTGTGGTGTTTTTATTGAAAAACAGTTGAGCAACTCCGTCGCTCTTGCGCTGGTTCGCTGTACGTGTCCCGTGACTTTTCATAGTTTTTGGAAGAAATTCGGACTTGTCGGTTTTTATTTGCACTGGACGACCTGAATTAAGTTCAGTACTTGCATTATCTTTCGGACACCGGGCTTAATTGAAACTACATGTTTATTCTATCGTATCATTTATTTGGGAAGGAAACCGTCCATATTTTTTCTCCGTTAGAGCAAGTAGCTCTCCTCATTATATTTGCAGAGTTGAGTTGAGGACGAAATTCCTTCTGTCGGAGGCGTTGTATAAAACGACGTATTTAAGACGTTCGGACACTTCCCTGTCGAACTGCTGGTTTATGTTTGAATATGGTAAACTAAGCTCACTAGCTGACGTGAACCTGTGACGGCAATTTGCGTACCGCATACCGGGAACACGGTGGAATGGTGGCGTCGCTGATTTACCTGACTGCCTACGAATAATCGTGGTGGAAACTGGATTTACTTACGGAAGGGTGTTGGCCACAGCGAGGCTCAAATCAACGATATCTTGATGTTCAGGACACCCTAGTTGAGTATTCATCATAGGCTTTGCTGAAGATATTGTCAAATTAAACTAATCTAGTAATTATGACACTGAACTGAACTGCTTAAAAACCGCTCAGACAAGACGGAGAGATCCGAAAGTTCTCTGTCGGTCTTGTCATTCATTTGAATATCATGACAGTTTTGTGGTGCTTGTCGTTAAAAACCCCAGGCTATGGCCCGGCATGTCCTTCAGACGTACGATGATGAATGGTACAAAGAAACCGCTATTTTGGCCTTTACTCAGAATTTCAAGCAAAAAAAAGAGATTTGTGGGTCGCAGTGAGGGCAGAGAGAAGTTAAGATCACCTGATGAAGAAAATACTCTTCCCACATTCTATTCTCTGATAAGTTTTGTTTTTTAATAAAGATGTGATAGATTGAGCAGAATATGATTGCATTGTACGGCAATTTCGTTAGATGAACTATTCGGCAAGGCCTGATATCCGATAAATTTTGTATGCACTCAACATGTCAGTTAAATACGCTGAAGACGAAAAAAAGCCCTACGTATTGCTTTCTGTGTTCAAAAAAGGAAAGAGGCGGCACTTGAGAGCCCAACCAGATACCTACCCGGGGTCTCCTCGCGTTTAACTGACCAAGGCCTGGAGCACGTCTTGTGGAAGACCCTTTCCCTGGATTGATTCCAGCTCCCATTGAAGGGTTGACCTAATGTGGATTGTGCTACAAAGCTTCGATCGACTTCAATAGACGCAATCATGTTTTATCTTACCTTGGCTGGATTTGTACCGTTTTTCAAAATTGATCTAAATCTCTTTCTTCTAAAGTAGTCTACTCAGTTTCTACTAAAAAATAGTTTTCTATATGTTTTCTATCACATACAATTTAAAAAGATATACCATGTCGTTCTATAGAACAATCTAGATCTTTCCAGACTGCCAAAAGTTTTAGTGATTTCCGAAAAGCTTCTGGAGCTTTCTATAACAGGAACGATTACTCTCGCACTTAATGAAATGCAATTTTTACCGGGGACTACCTACAGTGAAATAATCCTTGTCAGGAACATGCGGGAAGTTCTCTAGGATTCTATCTGGAATGTTCTGATTCAATGCGCGTCACCTCATTTTGGACGAGAGGCACAGCTGTTGCACAAAAGTTTTTGGGGTCAGCGTTCTCCTCGAACAGTTCTTAATTTACCCCATGTCAGAAATGTCTAAGGTATTCCAAGCCAAGTAAGAATTGGTCGATCGACCGCACTAGGCAGACAATGTGAGCAAAGCGGGCTGAACTTGCTTTCCTTGCCGGTTTCCTTGCGGGCGGCGCTTGGCGCTGACACGCTGAACATAACATTCAAAGCTGCTGAAGTAGTAAGGGAGATTTTGGGTCCTACAAGGGTACAGCGCGAAAAGAGTAAAATGATATGAGAATCAATTACGATATTTTTTGTAGACAGAGAATCACACCCACGAAGAGAACTTTGAAAAGCAGCTCGTTTTAAGCCACTGCATACACGGATTAACTACAAGCATACGTTAGATGCAGCTCAGCGTGGCTCGGAGAAAAAATCGGATCCGCAGCAGCAATGCCGTACCGTGTTGATGACGGTAACCAAGCTTTTTCCGCGAGCCATTCGAGCCGTGAACAGCGACATTGACAGTATCGTTACCTGTTTAATCGTTTCTGAGAATAAAAACAAAATATTGCGCCGCAAATTGCTTAACAAGCACCCGGAAATTACATTCTTTTTCTGATTGCCCTTCTGTGCGCTGTGAAGTTTCTGCTGTGGCCATATCTTGCAACCGGTCGTCGTCTACGGCCGCAGCTGAAAGTACCAACGGCTCTCAACCTGTGAATTTTATTGATAACAGAGCTGGTGATTCTTCAAAACTGTTTGAGAGTCTTCATTTCAGCGCGTCTCCATAAAATCGCCTGCGAGAACCGAGGGTCTATAGAGTCTTCATTTAAGGACCAAGTTACTGTATGATAGGTTGGGATCTGAATATACAATTAACTTGAGGCTGTTTCGTGAGTTGGACAGGAAGCCGAAGCTTTTTAACCTACACTGCAAGACAAACGGAGTGGCACCACGTTTTTT
>JAHNZQ020000049.1:469679-497703 GCA_019155205.2 Gracilaria vermiculophylla
TGTTTTCAAAGCAGAGTCTGTAAACAAGAAAGATTTTTATGCAGGAAATGTGCAGAATATGACTAAAGAAGTCCTGGCGGTGCGCTCAAGAATCTAAAGAGCTTCTTTTACTCTGATTTCTCATCCACGCCAACTCGTTATGTAATAACCAGAAACAGGTCAGCGACATCAAAGCAGACCCTCAGCATGACAATGCCACATTCAAGCTACCACGACTAACGTCGCGCGCCAGCGTGATGTATCAGCCGACGAACCGTGCGCTAGACCTCTGTGCGATGCTGCGCCGTCCACTCCAAGGTTATCGCAGGCTGCGGTGCGTATTGCAAACATACGGCGTAGGAGCACCATGTGAAACAAACGCCAGCCGTAGACCCTAACGATTGAAGCGAGTCGCGCTACATACTGCAAGCCTTGTCCCCGCACGTCGCAACACGACGCACAAGAACATTTCAGTTTGTCAGCACGACGCTTGGTTCAAGGCAAGTCGCAACAGTGCGTCGTGTGCTTCAAGCACTTCAAGCACGCATCGCATAGTTCAAGCGCACGAAGACATAGGGCCATGCGCTATGAACGTATTAGTAGATAAAGTAGAAGGTAAAACGCTTAACGTCTAGTTTAAAGAATCACTGTAAAACACAGCCAGACCCATCCTTGAGAAATTCGTGGGCCTGGCCAAACTTCTTCCAACTCCCCTGTGTTACACCATGCGATCCAAATAGATCAAACAGATCAAAGTATTTACAAAACCTTCGCGACCAACTTTACTTGTAACAATATAAAGACCGCAACACTCATTGTCTCAAGAATCCTAGGCTAGCTAGACTTTTCTCCAGCGATATGTGTTACACCTTTTATGCCCAAATATTTATCAAGTCGTCAAGCAACCTCTTTGTCTCCAAGCAGACTTGAAATGAAATACAAATCAGGAATCTTATCATGTCCCGACCCAAAGCCTTACATGGGAGACTGCTACTCATCACGACTCTCAGTTATCAAGTTTATTTTTTCTTTTTTTACTACTTCTCCGGCGTTGCTCGTCGCGGATTGTCATGGCTCGTCGGAGACCAAAAACGTATTTTCCATCTCGACCGTGTCCATGGGGATGAACCTCTGCCCAACTTTTGTATTTCAAACGTGAAATTTTCGACACAAAACTAATGCGGGAACCTCTAATACCGCCTATAGACAGCCGGCTCTAATAATGTTTCCGGACACAAGTTTTGCACCTTTCTACGCTTACGCAAGCGATTCTCAATCTAGAGTTCGAGCTATTGATCGTCAGTGCTTTATCTAGTGACGCAGGCACCAGAGCTGGACGGTCAGTTGCCGGCACGCGTCGCTTTCACCCCATGAAGGGCTGCTGAAGGAATAATTTCGAAACGAGTGCCCTTCACCGCAGCAGCTATCCTGCAAAAATGAGTGTTTATTAATCTGCACATAAACATGAATTGCTACCCAAGTTGCAATAAACGTTCACGTTTTGTTTGAACGATGATCACGACTTTTGCTTCGGGGTTGAGTGGTCTACAACGATTGAAAGTTTCAGATGAAGTCTATGGATAGGAACAGGAAGTTCCATTTTCAACGACGGGGAGGTACAGAGTGACTCGCGCTTCACATTTGCAGATCACACCGTGTACGACACTGACTCAACATGTGAGAGGTGCTCCATGCATCAACCGCAACCTAATATTTACCCAACAACTAGGCTCCCTGTGCTATGAGCAGAGTGACAGATCGCATTCGTGTGGTTAACCGGACGTCGAAGAGGACGTTCCGGATCCGTCTCCACCTGGGGCACCATTGCCGCCAACGGCGGCATTGCCGAAGGCACCGTTAATCGTTGTAGATCCGCCAGCGTTTGTAATAATGCCACCAGCCGCACCTCCTGCAAGCCCAGCGAAGACGGCGTTACTGCCGGCTCCAAATGCGTTTCCGGCAGAGACTGCCGCGCCGAGGGCAGATGCGACGCCACCGTTACCGCCCCCGCCTCCAGTGCCTGTCGAGTCAGAAGTGGAAGTTTGATCTACGCTGACAACAGTCGTAGGGCTGGTGGTGGTGGTAGTAGCCGTGGTAGTCGTTGCGGCGGTAGTCGTTGCGGCGGTAGTCGTGGCCGCGGTTGTTGTGGGCGGCGCTGTGGGGAAAAAAGGAAAAGGGAAACCGATAATAATCTGGCGATTTTCCGATGCGATCGTGGCGCCGTTAGGAACGGTGGGAACCGCAACAACGACAGCCACTATTACGGCAAGGAGTACAAAGGAGATCTTCATAGTTGGCATATCACGTTGTCTGTAACCCACGGAAGCAGTCAACCCAAACAATGCCCATAAATGTCTCGACCAGCTGGTAGTTTCCAGTGGAGGTCAGGAAGCATATTTATACCGTATTACCCATGGCTCACAGACGAGCTGCAAGCTTGCAGACCAAATATAAGAGAATTACGTGCACAAGCCTAAATCCGCACGCTTCGCAAGCCAGTGTCAATCACCTAAAAATGTTGACGTGGAGCGCTCAGTGGAACAGAGTGTTACAGAGTTGTACTCGTTGAGGTTGGAGAAACATTTTACTTTGGGATACAGTGTTTAGGACCTGACAGCCACAGAGCTTTGTGAGATTTCTCGATGCAAGGCATGCGGGCCGTTCTATGTCATTTGTTCTAGAAACCTTGATTATATCGTTGGGGTTCATTAAGCCTCCAAATAGCGAGCGGTGCTCACCGTGTCACTTGGGTTCAGAGTTGTGGATGAAAGACCTCAACTCGAAGGCACGCGCACCACGAATCCCGAATTTGGACTACTTGTTTATACAGTCACAGAGTCAGGCAACGGCGTTAATTTGCCCACAACCGATTAATCCTTCCCTCAGAAAGCAGGGAACTCGGCGTCAAGGAGCCAACGTCCACCTTCGACACACGCCGCAACACGTTCTCGTTCGAAATGCCAAGTCACCAACATATCGAGAGCAGTCATTTATTTTGCATCGCCGAGACACACGGCCAGGGTTACGAAACATCACGTTACGCGGCGGGGCGGATTAAACGGCAGAGAGAAATCCAATCAGAGAAATGATTCTTCGCCGTGATTAATCGACGACAAATGCATGATAATCGCTGCATTGCTACATATTGCGTCGGTGCGGGTCCATGCGGCTGTGTTGGGAATTGTTTCCGATGGGTCAAGGCGCTTGCGGTGCCTGAGACCAATCAAATCTCGTCCAGCACAATTTGCTTCACGTTGATGCGGATAAAGCCACGCGCAGTGCGTTTCCAAAAACATATGACACCTGTGTAAAACGAGCGCCACAACTGTACTGTACGCTGGTTTTGCCACATCGTCTATGAAAAATCGTCTGAAAAACATGATACAATGCGTTCCAAAATCATATTACGCCTGAAAAAGGCGTCAAAACCGTGCTGTGCGCTAGTTATGGCAAATTGTGTACATAAAACTATTTTAGAAAGATACATGCAACGTCATGTTTCAAGTAATAATGATTCGAGGCTCACCACTTTCCAAGCAAGTATAGCTTTAATTGGTAAAATTGAGCGCAAAACACATCTGTAATATAGCGCTCTTGCACATAAACGTAAGCGCTCACGAGTCACGAATGCAATGGTTTTTACATACTCAATATTTTATGGAACAAAAGGATCTCCAGGATGCTCAAGAATGCTGAACCCCGCAGAAAATCAAAGAATAAGACCCACCTTATGTAAGTAAAAAAGTGTCTTGCATAAATTTTAGAAAGAATGTAAATTATAACAAATTTTAAGCAACCATTTGACAGAAGATAAATAACGAAAGTTCATATAAATACAAAAGCAATGAAAAACGGTTGTTCTACGAAACCATCACAAGTACAAAAATTCAATTGGATCTATGAAAAAGCTTATGCGAACGAAAAAGAAACAATACTTTATGTACTCACAGACAGCTTTAACTGTGTTGTCGCACAAAAACGTAAGCATATACACGACATAATTGCTAATAAAAAAAAAATACGAACACGTTACACAACACACAAGGTTGTATTAGTAAGAAAAGTTGAAAATTATTACACCGCGAGACCATTGCAACTTGAAAAAAGTTTACGTATGTGCCGCTTTAATTTTCTCCAATTATTGAGTGTTATCGTTATATTCACTGTCAAAAACATTCCATTTTGATGCTTCAGATTGCAACACATATTGTTGGCGTGACTATCTGCCAGGGTGCTCGAAAGTTTGAACCCGACATTATGGTCGACAGCATATGATGGTCTGTGATGTAGCACAGTGAGCAAAGCACCTTGGATGTTTGACATGCTTCACGGTGTGTTACAGCACGCGGAACACACATGACCGCTCGGCAGTTTCATGAGGGCAGGCTGGACTAGGGAGCACGGGCGTAGCCTGACGTAGAAAGAGAACCCGGTTGGCACCAGAAATAGAAAGGACAGTGCTAGAACGGCTTTATGTACAAAATGACCAGCAGACTAACAGTATTCGATTCACAAAAGTAGTATAGCGCCTGAAGGCCAGTGAGATATACAAAAGATCTGAAGAACTGGTTGTCATTTGTAAAAGCCACAGTGCTCAAGACTTTGGGAAAAAGATGCTGAGCTATACCCGATTGGGAGAAAGGGGCTCGTGCACTTTGCTATATAAAATCGCAAACTCTGGTCTCCCCAAAATCTACCCATATCCCAACAGTGTCGCCGTTCAGACTCCTAGCACACTGTCTTCTGGAACGTGCCCGCATCAATAAAAATCTTCCCGTACTACCTAGATTGTTGATCACTATTTACACTTGGGGCCCAACGGTTACGGCGCATGCTAAAGCATGAGGTACTTCGCTCACTATACTACACGTGACCATTGTGGAATAAGTCTAAGTAATATTCAATAGTGTGAGTAGCAATGATAGCTTTCTGTTGAGGCCGGCACCCCATAGTAGGCAACGTGGCGGGTGTGTCCTCGGCAGTACCCTTCTCACAGGCTTGATATGGTCACGTTAACAATTTATGTAAAATCTGCCATTTAGCCCCCATGGAGCCGTTTTTGGGGTACCCAATTCTCTGTTTCTGAGCGCAGGAGACGCCATCCGGCTCAATTTAAGCACCCCGGCAGCGACATATCTATCGAAGCTGTGACATTCCCAGCAAAGACCGTGCAGCATCATGATGCAAATCTGTGCGGCAGCCCATTCCTTTCTCCGACGCACCTGACGCAAACCGCCTGCGCCACTGACCAACTGGAATATCGTCAAAGCAGTCATCAACTGTGGACTCTACATAACGGGTTACGTTTTTGAGACCCACCGGTTCAACATTCTCCTTATCCAATCCACCCCTGTCAGATTGCTCTCGGACTTGGACGCCGAGTATCCGGGCATCCTCCATCTTAGACTTTAACTACTGTTCATCCCGAAACGACGTTTTAAGTCCCCTCGACGTCAGTATCTTGGATTTTTGCATGTCTGTAGAGCAACGCCCGGTATCGGGGAATTTCGTGACTTTGATTCATAACCCCGTTGGGGATTGGTACAGTAATATATAGTAATGGTGCCGCATGGTACGGGTGGTACACGTGGACTATAGGATGGTTGCTTGAGGTGCGACCACGAATGTGGGAATTTTACATATTTTTAGAACCCAATTTTGGGATGCCTGACACTGTGCACTGCACAGTGTGGCAGTACTTAGCACACCGGCCTCGCGGCCGGCGTGCAAAGTAAAGTTCCCCACCAAGGGTCTTGGTCCTGAGCCTCAGCGCCTGCGGACGCTATCTACTCCTCATCGGAGGGATTGCCCGTAGTACACGGTAGCTCAGCCGCCTTGCGTGTTGCAAAACCCAACATTGGCAGTGTTTTCTATCGTTGTCGTGTTCGCCCTCGTACGAGGTATATTTTACCGGATCCCCGGATAAGTCCGCATCTACTTCTCCTTTTCCCTTCCGCCCCGTGGCACTGCCACACTCGCGCAACCCACCGCTAACGCAGGGCCCGCGCTCCCCATCCATTGGGCTCGTACCTCACCGCAGGATTGCACCCGGTTCACCGGTTCTGCGCTCTACGCCCTCTGCGCCAGTCGCGAAGGTGACGCCCCGGTTTACACCCGGCTAGTTGTGCCTCACTTGAGGGTGCTCTGTTCGCCGCGCCGCCTCATAGAGAGGGAGGTTCCGAACGCCTTCGTGGTCTTTTCCCCTTTGGGGCATTGCACTACAATGTCTCTGCCATTTTTACGAGCCTTACGACTACAATTAGCATTTTTTGGAGCCCATGTTCCCTACTGGAGAATCGTGTTGTCACTATATTTGATCTGGATAAGAGCAGAAACCTTGGAAAGGGCTCGAGAGGCGGGGAACCTTCCGTCCGTAAGGCGATGTATTTGAGACTGCAGCGCAATATTATGACTCCTGGCGGCCGTGAATTTGCCCTACATAGCTTTAGATTAGGCAGAGGTCTGACCTGCATCTACTTGTTTGATTAAGGGGTTGTCGATATGTCTTGAAGAAATAGCGAAGCGAAGGAATCTGAAGTCCATTGGCCATATCCAGCACTTCAAAAAAGACATCCTGGCATCGCTTGGTGTGATTGCTTGATGGCCAGCTACTGCTAACGTGATTTCTAAGACGTATTAGCCCACGAGAGATGCGCCATGTCCAATACCTCATCTCTAGTTTTTCGAACTGTGCGCTGAAACGCTCGGTTCACTAGCTAATCACAAGGCTGCAAAATTTGGGTTGTATTTGCGGGAAGATGCACGACGATAATGTTCAATCGCTGACATGTCTCAATCCACTCCAAGCCTTTTCTAGGGCTGTGTCCGTCTACCAAGAGCAAAATTTGCTTATCGGAAGGCATGCTTTTCCTGGCATGCGCATTTACATGTTCGGCAATTTTCACAATTACACTGCGGTCGATGGATCCAGACTTTGTCGCATGAATTGCAGTTTCCGGCGGCAACCAGCTATCTTCGCAAAACCAGGGGGGTACTCCGAGTGCATTAGTAAAGTCCTGCTTCTGAAAAGGGTCTCGTGAAGTCTTTACGATTCGTTTTCCAGAAGCTACAACAAGAAGAGGGGCAACGTTTCCCGCAGCCGAAATAGCGATTCTGGCTGTCACATGTTTCCCAGCGTCTCTGATACTGCGCCTAGCACCACCACTGTGCGGAGACGCCGAAGCATAGCATCTGACTTTTCTTCTATATTCTCCGGATACGGCAGTTTCATCCCAATTCCAAATTCGACTGGCATCGGCAAGTATACCCGGATGTAGTTGCTCCACCTCCTGCAGCACGTACTTCAAACTTTCAATATGTGTCTTGTTTTGAGCTTCTAGTCGTGCCTTGGTCACGTTTTCAACTACCCTGTACGCCAAGGCCCAGTTTCGAGCTGGAAATGATCGAATGGCGTCAGGGGAGGGCACACCGTTAGCGTATCCGTTACATTTATCAGCTGCTATCCTTGCATGTACAGTGGTCATGACTGTGTTATCCACTGCGAAACCATGCGCCGTGGCGTGTAAAGCGCGCTTGACGACGAGTTCTTCTTCGTGTGGCGATAAGACTGTCTTCTGCCCAGCATGGTGAAGCACAGTATGAAGCCGCTTTTCGAGCTCAACCTTGTTGGAGGCGTCAAAGAATTTCTTAATGTGCGTAGTCGTGGTTCTGGAGACCTCTGTCTTTGTAGACGCCGTTAAGGCACTTACACTTTTTTGAATAAGCGACAGGGCTTTTGCTCTTCTGTCCTTTTCTTCTTTTCGCTTTTTGATTCTTGCGTTATTAGCGAGGGTTTGTGCTCTCATGGCTCATGGACGGAGGCATACTGCTAGGGACGGCCCAATATGAACCTGGGGAGGTGGATGGACGAATGGGCTGTTCAGGTACACGATGTCAGCGAATGAGGAAGATTGAGTAGATTTCAGGAGGCGGAAGAGTGCAGACGCTATTCTGTTATAGGTATGCCCAAATTAAACCATTGCCCAAATCAAGCCTGTGAGAAGGGTACTGTACACAGGCGATCGCACTGTGAGAAGACCTGAGCTCTGCACCATACTTATGACGGTCACTACAGTACAGCGCCCGGCGGACGCACACCCGTTCAGTTGCTTCCTGTGGTACAGCTCGTGGTGCCCGCACGGTCGCCCGGGAGGCTCGAGGGGGCAAGACCGGTCTAGAGAGCGAAAGTGTGACTCGACCTAAAATGATACAACCAATTGCTACGATGGATGGTAAAGGCTGCATCAGATCGGCTGATGCAGCACTTATGATGATGGTGATGATGTAGCCATCCTTTGCTTACATACGTTCTGGTGCTCCTTTTGCAGTCTTCCGCAACAACTGGTTTTTTTTCTTTACAAACTACCCCTGCGCCCTCTTGACTGGCCTGTCATCTCAAGCCTACCGACCGGTAGTGAGTGCGTCGCGCGCTGTTCTACAAAAAGGCAAGGTAAGAGATGATCAAAATCCATGCAGTACTCAACTTGAAAAAAGGAATACGACACCAAGATGATATAGAGACCGAAAGAATCTCGTTAGCCTGCCGGTTGACTATTCAAACCGCAGAGCTCGAGACTTTGTCTAAAAGGTGCTTCACGCTTCTCAGAAGGAACGAAGGAGCTCACGCACCTTTCTCAGTATGATGCGCAGCTCAGCCCTGCTCACAGTCCATCCACAGGGCTACAATACTGCCGTGGGGACGCCCGGCACACTGCCTACTGTAGCGCCCCGTCATGTACAAAACACTATCCTTAATAAACTGCCTATATCTGATTAGACTGGGATCTGAACGGCCACAGCACGCATCAGACCACTGCGGTGCCTTGCTGAGTGTTTTAACGTACAAGTATTTATCTCATGCTTAGGACTACACGGAAACTTTGGTTTTCTAACGGTGTTGAAAGTCAATTCTCAAAAACCTTTTCATTAAAAGCCAGGAGACATTAAAAGATTTCTGCTTTATATCCAAATTGCCATATACTATGGTCTATTTTGCTGTGGAATAAATGAAGAACATTAGATTATACGTAAAGACTCCATTTAGGGTTATTATTAAAGTTACATTTCACTTTCAAAAGGATTTTTCTGTTTTTATAGGTACTCATAAAGCTAAAACCTTTTCAATAAAAAGAAAAGAAAGTTGAAAATCCACTTTTGCAGAAAGACAATGTTCAATTCAAATACTGTTTGATAGAAAATGTGAGAGGGCGTGTGCATACAAACGCTTTATCAAGAATCTATCTAGAGCTGTGTAAAAAATTTTTGGTAGTTGAATATTTACTTTTTTTACTTACGAGAGACTGAAGAAGAGGTACTTAAAACATTCTGTACAAAAATACGATACCAAGAGACTTTTAAAGTTTCCAAAAGTTTCAAAGAAAATGTTAAAATGTATTTTATTTGACAGTAGATAATAAAGATCATAGTATATACAGAAGTTTTCCAAAGGAGTTCCTTAGACAGCTTTCCTTATGTGAAGTCAATATAATCAACTAAGTTTTTATTTTGGGTATTTTAATAAAACGTTTTCTTGTTTTTGTAATCAATTTAAACCTGTTTTTGTTTAGAAAGACTTCATGACTCCAGTGTTTTGTGCCATATAAGAAGCAAAATAAATATATATATAGCTTGTTTGATATGAAAATGCTTGCAAAAAATGTCTACTTTATCACAAAGCTTCAGAAAACAGGCTTTTTATATGTCAAGAATATAAAAGTACTACTGACTTAAAAAAAGTGTTTTCGATGCGTATGGAAAAGTTTTTAAACCTTCAATAACAATCATTAGGCAAAAGTACATCTGGGCGGAGAAATACAAGTTTTGAAGGAAGGAAAAACACAAGCCAAGATCATGAAATTAAACAAAACTACGTTTAATGCATTCAGAGGTCCGAACTACTCAACATAAAGTGCGTTCCTAAATCACATTGCCCCCAAAACGTGCGCCAAGACTTGCCTAAAAGTTTGTTGTAGCATATTTCCGTATAGAATTGTTTCAAAAAGATAGCACCGTTATATTTCCAGTAATAATGGCTCACAGGTCTCCAAGCAATAAAGGATTTGAATCTTCAAATTAAACGCCGACTATAACTTTGACAGTGCTGTAGCGCAAAAGCGTAAAGGGATTTAGAGCACCAATCGCCAACTTATTCAAAATATCTCTGGTCCATGCTTTCCAAGAAGATCATTCAGTAGAATTATTAATTTTCTGGATATATTTGGATATGCACAGCATGGCCGTATGAACCACGGCAACGAAATCTGCGCGTGCTAAACGGGGCACACCATATTGTTTGATAGCGGGTTAGATACAATTTGTTCATTTAACTAGTTCCTACACTGGGTAGCGTATTGTAACTAATGAAACGGCAGCTAGCGCTATATATCAGTTGTGTTCTTCAACAGGATTTTCCCACCATCTCAGTGACTTTAAATCTTTGAAGTGCGTGTTTCATCCTTTTCGTACTTGAACTGTTTTACGATACCTTTGTTTGTATTTTGTAATTGTTTACGTGAGCATAGACTAGCTTATACTCACGTATGTTCTTTTGCCTCTATAAAGCGAGGACTTCTGTACACACCCATTGGTACCAGAAGTCCTCAACTCCTGTCGTCTTGTTTTCACCTGGCCTACCTCCTAGGAGGTTATGGGCACAGACTTAGCCGATCTGCCCACTTCAACTGTTACACAGCTTTCGGAACGCTGCTCACTTCAAGATCTAGACATCAGCCTGTATCATGGACTCCGAAGGAAGTAAAAACCGCTTCACACCGTTCGAAGAGAAGCATGACTATAAGTTGTGGCGTATTCGAATAGAGTCTGCCTGTCAAGCGAAAGGAATTGGAAAAGTTACTTGTCAGAGTCAAAATCCCTTTACATCAGATGAAGAGAAAAAAGTCGAATGGGAGTTCAATTAGAAAAGAGCTGGTGGTCTAATTGTCTCTGCTCTTTTGGATGAAGCATTGCGTGTAGTTCAGGGCGACATTGGTAATCCATGTACAATGCTCACAAGATTAGACGACCGTTTCGCCTCTTCCACCACAGCATCTCGTATTGTTAAGATGTATGAGTTAATAAACATGAGATACTCTGATACTCAGCAAAAAATTGGCCGACATATTGATAACAGGGCTCGCATTATCGAACAACTAGCCGCAATGGACAAAAAACGTCCTGAAGAGCTCTCGGTTGCTCTTCTAGTATCTTCTATTTTCACCTCTGAGCTTCGTCCCGTTTGTGCCGCAATTAAAACATTTTCTTCCGATCAAACAACGTGGGAATATATCGCATCCCGCTTGTAGGACGAAGTCAGAATCATAGGAGTATTTACAATTGAGCGAGTAGCTGCTGCTCGTCCAAAGTGCGCTATTTGTAGCAAAGCCAATCATGTAACGTCTCGGTGCTATCTGATTCCATTGAATCCGAAAAATCGGCTCAAACTCCGAGAAGATGCTCCCAGAGAAACTTGCTCCGGAGGCACGAATAATAATGGTTCTAAGAACAATGATAAGTCTTTCAATCGTGCTGCCGTATCGCGAACGTATGCAATGACGGCCAAAACATCCACAGGAAACTTGATGATTCTTGATTCTGGCTCTACTACCGATTTGGCATCTTCAGCGAAGCGTATGGAAGAAGACAATCTTTGCAACGTCCCGAGAGCTCTGGGAGATAACTCCGGGAGTACTGCTACTAAGAAAGGGACAATGCCTGTAAATTGGTCTCATGATGGAACAAACACAACAGTCACCTTGAGCAACACATTGCTCTCACCGGATATTGCTATGAATCTTCTTTGGATCCCTGCTTTTACCGAGAAGCCACTAGGTGTTCTATTCCTTCCAGATGTCGCCCACATTATTGATCTCACCGACAGTTTCAGAATAATTGGTAGTGCACATCGCAATTCGGACGGACTCTTCTAAAGCATTTTCAACAACAGCTCTAAATTCGTCACAAGCAATGTCCGCAATTGTGGCTCGTGTACGCGACATTGTGGAAAGCTCTGGTTTTAGGGGCAATGTAGACATGTAATCAGTATCAACTGCTCCTTTATCCAATAATGATACAGGCAATCTCGTTGGACCTGAGCAAGATCTCCAGGAACTGGATGTTCCTCACAACCTGACGAGAAGTATATCTGCACAAGATGTTTTGAATAGCATAAACAATTTGAACACACCGCCAGTACATCAGAAATACGAAAGCTACTTCAACAGCAAACAATCCTTTTGATAAGGAATCGAACACCAGAATGTTTCCCTTGCGTACAAGGAAAGTTTCGTCGCTGTTTCAACGGCTCTTTCACTTCCGCAATGAAACCTGGTCATCTGTATGCGGATATAACCTATGTCGGACCTGAGTCAGACAGCGGAGAAACTTACTACATGGTGATTGTTGATGAGTGTACTCGCTACCTATTTTCCGCACCACTTGTTTGCAAGAGCGATGCTTCAGATTAAATCTTGGAATTCGTGAACTGGTTCGAGCGCCGAGCACAAAATGCTGTTCTCTCGCAGCATTCAGATGGAGGATCAGAATTCTTCAAAGCCCAAAAGGCCTTAAAACGAAACGGTATCGAAATCACCCAAACTTCTGCTTATTCTCCGTCATTCAATGGTTTTGCGGAAGGAAATGCCGCGATTCCTATGGGAATAGTTCGTGCATGTTTACAACAAGCCAATCTCTCACTTTCATACTGGCCTGATGCCCTCCGCCGTGTCGTGTTCTGCAATAATGTGAAGAATAATCACAGCACTGGTCACATTCCGTTCGTCCAACTCTTTGAAAAGCTTCCACATGATGCTAAACACATTCACACATTTGGCTTTCGTTCCCTTGTTGAAACAAACCCTGAAACTCGGAAGAAAATGGAACCTGGACTCGTTGATGGCATCAATCTTGGACATAACCGTGGAGGTATGTGTAAGATACCCACGAACGAAGGCACAATTTCCACAAAACATGTTCGTTTCCTTGGAAAAGAATTCCCGGCCCTCAGTCTCATTCACAGTACTTCTCTGCGTTCAACCATCAGCATGGAAGTCCACCGCACCAGCCAAAACTTTAGCGATGATGAAGATAAAGATAATCTTACTTTCGCTCTTCCGCAAAACAATGGATCTGCTTCCACAAGAACAGCCGGATATAAGTCCAGTAGTTCCACATCCATGATTCTGAGTGGACTCACACACTACCCCGCCATTCCATCCACGTATGACCCAGATCTTGGAGGATACTCGTCTGATATCGAGAATAAAGCAGTCAATACAGTTCGTTATCTCCCCAATGCAATCAGCACGTCAGACGAACCCACCTTGAAACAGGCTATGTCATCTCGTGAATCACATCATTGGATGGAAGTCATACGTGCCTAGTTGGAGACGATGCGTTCTCTTGGAACCTATGCGGAAGCATCTCAAGATCATGGTCAACCTATTCCTTCTAGATTCATCTTCCGTCTGAAGCGAGACCATCTTGGACAGTCTCTACGTTTCAACGCCCGCCTTGTTGTGAGAGGAAACTTTCAAGACGTTTCTGATGCAAGCAGTTTGTATGCTCAAGTTTTAAACTTTGAAAATTTCCGGGTGATGATGGTTGTTGCTACTGCTCTCCAATGGGATCGCCAACACATCGATGTGAACGGTGCTTTTCTTCATGCCAAAATGCCTACAGACGCCCCAATTGGGATCAAACTCCCCACAAATCATAGTGCAGATGAGGCTGATGGACGTGTGTTAAAGCTTTTCTAGTCTTTGTACGGGACACGGAAAGCTCCACGACTCTGGTTTGAGAATATTTCGGCTTTTCTCCATAAAATTAGTTTTGAATCCCTTGAATCAGCACCTTGTGTTTTTCTCAAGATAATTGGCCAAGAACACGTCATCATTCTGGCCCATGTGGATGATATGAGCCTTTTTGGTCCAACGCATTTCACGGAATTGGTTAAGAAGCACCTTTGTGCGTAGTACAATATATTTGATCTCCGAAAAAAGGACTTGTACTTGGGAGTCTCCATTAATGAACAGCCAGGATCAATCATTCTGCACCAACATCCTTCGATTGAAAAGCTTATCTGCATGTGTCAGATGCATAACGCTCTGCCATCAGACGTGTGAGAAGAAGGGAACAAGATAGTCCCCTAAACAATATCGAACTCGCAGCCTTCAGGTCTCTCAACAGCAGTATAAGGTGGCTAGGCGTCGCTGCTTCTCCGTTTTGTGCACATGCGCAGCAAGCAAATTACAGCAGAAGGGTCCAACGCCACGAGTCAAAGATCTGATCACCCAGATTAATCTGTGGAAGAGTATTAAGAAAAAGGGCACGATGCGTAAATTTGTGCGCCCAATCGTAGAAAAGGCGTATCATGTTTCAGTGGTAGTCTTCTCTGACGCAAGTCACTCCGAAGAATACGGAAAGCTAGGATATATTGCGGGATTACTGTTAGAGAAACTCGAGCTGAATTCTATCATTCACGTAATTGCTTGGAGTTCACATAAGTCGCGTAGGCAAGTCAAATCGATTGGCTCTGCTGAACCGCTGGCAGCTGAAGAGGCCATAGACGAAATAAAGTTTTGTCCAGGGCTTTTTCCACTCTTCTAGGAATTCAGGTTGGAATTTGGATCGTTGTGGATTCGAAGGACCTGTGTAGGACGCTGTATACTTGTCGAAATGCAACGGACAGGTCTATTCGTGGGTACCTCTCTTTGATTAGATATGAGTTTGAAACCCGCATAATCAACCGAGTGGTATGGATTCCTGGCACGATTAACCGCACAGACCCAATGACCAAGTGCGATAAGCCGATATGCGAAAGTCTGGAGTTGATGTTATTCGTTGGTAAGGTATCTGTGGATTTTGGTAACGCCATCTTCAATTTATCTATCAAGTCTACAGGCTAACGTTGATTCCTAAGGGGATGAGAATGGAATGCAATTAGCTTGAGAGTGCGCACGAAGGCTTATGATGCGCAAGACTAGCGCGCGGAGACTGACAGAACAGGCTGTACAGCTTGGTTAATGCAGACGTACAAAAAGACTCTCACTAATGGATGCGCCATGTACACTTGTCATGTTGCCACGCGTTAGCTCGCTCATAATCCACTGCACTTAGAAAGCCGTACAATGATAATTGTAGTACAGTGGCTCCTAAGGGGAAAATGGTGGTGTGGCCTTGTGGCATAATATTCCTAAGGAGGGCTCGTATTCTACTAGCTGTGCCACGAGGTGCATAAGTCTACTTGCGTGCGATACAGTTTGCTTAAGGGACGATAGAATTATTACTTATTTTAGTTAATTTATGCAGGTAATTGCTACAGTAGTGAGACCTGCCGAGGCGGGGTCTCGGCTTAATAATTACTCTGCCGGTTGAGCTCCAACTCTGGGGAAGTAAAGGCAAGCACCCTTGAGTCTTCATCTACTTCTCCTGCTACAGACTCTCGTCGATCACCCTCAGCTTTCTTAGCCGCCGACTCCCAGGTCGCATCATAGCAGCGCCTGTAAGGGCATTGTCCGCCTATTGAACCTCCCCCTCCGCTTGGTGTTTGCGGATCCTCCTTAAGAATTGCCCCGGCTCGTGACAGCGGATACCGGAGACCAACTTTAGGAACACGCACTTTTGAAGTCAACAAAAACTCCTAACTGACGTTGTGCTTTACTACCTCGCGAGGAGGGCTGACAGTACCACAACTGGTCTCCCGACTTAGAAGGTTACAGTTCCGAAAGGATTCGCACAAGTCGCAGCAGAACTGTGTTTCTAGTTTGCAACAACCGACCACCAACAGTGGAATTCTTCCTTAAGGTGATTCGGAAGTGGACGAAAATCACCCCCGACCTACTCCTCTATGTACCCCTCAGAACACCCGATGGAAACCCCCCTACAGGATCCTCAAGCAACCGACTCTGTCGGTGGGCGCAGCACGTGCAGCTCTCCCCAGGAGATGGCCGCCACACTGGAGGACCCTGAAAGTTTCCTTCGGAATCGTGGCTTCTCTGTGAAGCGTTTTAAGAATCGCCTTAGGAGTGTTGGATAAGGTGCCTGTGCTGTCACTGACAACTAAATGTTCCGGGGACCATGGGCTGTGTTTAATGTTGACTTTGTGTGGTACACATGTGCAGCTGTGCTATTCGGCACGTTGTTCTCTACCATATGGTTTCCAGGTGTACATATTGCATACTCAGCTTAATGTACACCAGATATGGTCTGGTATAATGTGCCTCGTAATGGTAACTATTTCACACACATTGCTGTATGGACACGAGTGGTGGCGGACTACAGAGAGTGTAAGGTGGTTGAGTGAATTTGTGCATAGTCATGGTCTCGTGAGTGTACGAAACTGTCATGCCTTGTTGTGCCTTGCTGTTGTAAGCATTATTGAATTGTGCCTAGTACATTTATGTCATGTTACAATATGAATGGTAGTATTGAGTGACTCGTCTTTTTAGTGTTATTTCTAATGCAACCTAGTCTGTGTAACTGAGCCACTATATAAGTCGTGGTCAGGGCACCTCCAAGTAAATCCAAGCCAGAGCTGGCGAACTTCCTTTGCATCCCCTCAAATTTCCCTTGCCCCTCTGACCTCCAATAAGGAGAATGCATGATCGGAGGCGAGCGGAATCCCCCGCAACACCTCTGAAGAACGCCGATAGGGAGGTTGAAGAACCGCACACGGCATCGCAGCCGCCACCTCAGCAGCTGCAGGGACCGGAACACCCGGAGGCTAACTCCCGCTTGGAATCGCTGGCCCCGCGCTTTACGGATTCGCTCTCACAAAAGCTGGTCGAAAGAATACCTGCAGGTGTTGAAGCCCACTTTGTAGCGCGCCGCCACACCTTTGGGGGCTGCAGACGGCGGACCAGCTGAGACAGGAGCTCCCCGACGGGACTACGCGGGTTCCGCAGCGGAGGTTGGCATTGCCAAGAGCGGAGTCGGTGGCCCCAGAGGTGACAGCGGTGAGGGAACTGGAAGGCTCCGCAGGCGAGGCTGAGTAATCGGCGCAGGGACGCTCCGCAATCGGGGTTGCACCTCTGGGGCCAAAGGTGCCGGGACGGGAGTAATCTCATCCTCTTCCATTGGAGACACGGCGGCGACCACTGCGGGCGCACTTGGCACTGCGGCGGGCCGCGGAGTTATCACCTCAGGAAGTGCACCCATATCCTGGGACGGAGCCGGTAACCGACGGGGCGCATCAAACACCAGACTCTCCATCAAGGGGTCGTAGTCGGAAACTCGAAGCCGTGGCAGCTGAAAAACCGGAGATGGCGCCAGACGGGGAAAGGCAGAGAATGCGAGCCCGTCATCGTCTCCATTCGGACTCCTCACGATGGGGTGAAACTTGTCCTTGCCGTAGTCTTACCAGAGGAAACCCGGTGTGTCACTCCACGCCACCTGGAGGTTGTAATCCAACAGTGTCTCCGCCTCGGATTCGCCCCATGCGGTGCCCTTAACCAGGTTTTTGATACCAATGGAGCGCAGGACCCGTATGATGGACGCCGACAAGGGGAGCAAACGCCCGGCGGTCGGATGATATGACAAGTCCCAGTAGAGGGGGCCGTCGCGGCATCGGGTATAAGAAGGTACGCCTTCGTCCGCCGCTTGGAAGTACGCCATCGGGGTGCCGACCGCAAACTCCGTCGAGGCGACCAGCATGACGAACCGCCCTAGGGGGTCATGTGGATTCAAAACCTCGGAGGTAAATATTCGAAGGTTATGGGCATCGCCACGCAGAGATGCGGGGAAACCCAGTGGTCTCTCCAGGAGTCGTTCGCCTTAAGGTAGTACTTCGGACGTTTCCCGGAGGGCATATCATGGAATTCCGTGTTATGCCATCCGTAGAAGTACCCGAATGCGGCTCGTACGCGAGCTTCGTCCGCGAGGTGCGTCCCCCATCGATTCCGATTCAGCCAGTACAAGCGGTCGTATGGGGGATCGAAGGGTAGCACCGCAAGGGCGGAGCTTCCATCGGCAATGCTTCCGGTTCGCCCCGCTCTCTGGTGCGAGCTCTCCTTGGGGAGCAGGACCTGGAGTCGCGCCTGGATCTCCCGTTCTTCAGCGCACCTCAGATATGGAGTGACGCAGTGTCCTACCGTGGTCGGAGCATTGTCACCATGTACTGGAATATGAAGCCAATGGGCGCGGTATGCATCGACGCGGTTCCGCTTCTGGTCGTTCCACGCAATCTCCGGGACGGCGCGGAATCGCATCCCCTGCAGATACGGACCGAAATGGTCAATGTAGTCCTCCACAGGACAGGGGAGACTCACGCGCCTATCGTGGAACGGGACAAACACCCGCAAGGATCGATGATCGAAGTGTTCTCCTGGACCGAACGGTGCTCCGATCGAGGTGTGATACACCTCAGGATTGGAAGGGGATGTCGGCGCCGGGGCCGGGCAGGACATTCCGAAGGCGTACGAAGCAGGGTGAATGGCGACCGAACGTGTGGTAGCACCTGAAAAGAGAGACCTGACACCACTCGGGGTTCGACTTGAAGTTAAATGCACCATCGCGGAGAGAGCAGTGTAAAGCCGCCACCGTGGAATCCGAGGCGAAGCCGGGTGACCGGCATCAGGCGAGTTCTGTAGCACCAACGCGGGGCGCGCGCTCATATCCAATGGAGAACGACGGAAGTGGGGACGAGAGATTTATGAGTCAGTCACCCTCACGGAGATAGGATGAGCGGACGCGAAGAAGTGGGTGTTGCGAAAAGGAGTAACCTCGAAGGAGTCGGAGTGGCTAGCGCCTGCAGAGGGTCGGTATCCTCGCGGGATTGACCCACGCTCCGTCCACGTAAGTGCGCGCTTGCACCGCGCGCGGTACGCCGGAAGACGCGGACACTCGCGTTGCCGACTGGCGCAGCAGCACCGACAGGTGACACCAAGAAGGAGCGGATGCAGCCGGGTGAAGGAGAAGCAGAGCCCACGATCCCCGCAAGGAGTGAAACACGAGCCCGCGGCAATACGCTGCGCAAGAGTATGGAGAAGAAAAGGAACGCCTGAAGGAGAGAACGGGCAAACCACCGGAGGCTGCACGCGCCGCAACACCGATAGGAGCCACCCCAAGGGTCAAGAAAGCGTAAGATGCACCTTAAGGGCATGGTGCAATTTAGGAAAGGGGGTATGTAGTACAGTGGCTCCTACGGAAATAGGGTGGTTTGGCCTTAAGGTATAATATTCCTAAGGAGGGCCCGTATTTTATTAGCTGGGCCACGTGGTGCATAATCCCGCCCACGTGCGCTACAGTATCTTTCAGGAACGGTATGATTATTATTTATTTTTAGATAATTTCGGCAGGTAATTAGTACAGTAGCGAGACCTGCCGAGGCGCGCTCCCGGCTTGATACTTAATCTGCCGATTGAGCTCCACATCTGGGAAAGTAAAGAAAAGCACCTTTGAGTCTTCATCTACTTTTCCGGTTGTGGACTCTCATTGATCACCCTCAGGTTTCCAAGCCCCCGATACCCAGGTCGCATCACAGCAGTGCCTGTAGGGATATTTTCCGCCCAGTGAACCTCCCCCTTCGTTTGGTGTTTGGGGATCCTCTTTAAGAATTTCGCAGACTCGCGACAGTGGATTCCGGAGACCAACTTCAGGAACTCGCCTCTTTGGAGTCAAGAAAAACTCCTAACGGACGTTGTGCTTTACTACCTCGAGGGGAGGGCGAACAGTACCACAATAATTACACTGACACCACGGTGGTTGCGTAATGTTTGTACATGGCGTTAAGCACAAATGTGCTTCGTGATACGCAAAATGTAGTACTTAAGCCCCGAGCTCGCGGACTACCGTAGTGAGAACCAGGAGCAAGCACCGCCCTACTTGTCCGATCAATAAACAAGTACAGCTAACCAAACTTGGGTGGCTCACTGAACGCCAGTACAACCGTACTTTACTAAGAGGCTTAAATCCAGTGTATCAGACGATATCTGGATGTGCAGGACATCCGAATAGTGTATACATCATCGGTTGTGTTGAAGATATTCTCAATTGAAACTAATCCAGTAATTCTTACACTGAACGGAACTGCTTATATACTGCTCAGAAAAGACGGAGATATAGGAGAATTCACAGTCACTGTAGTGGATGCGACATGTTCACTTCACGGGCATTGCCACGCAACGCGTGGGTTGCTGTGCACACGTCATCTTCGTAGGTAGCACTGAGCAGGGTGTTTCCATATAGGAAAACACCGCGCCCCCCTCTTAAGGAGCCGCCCCTCACCTCCTCAGTAGACTCGGAGGTATCGAGCCTCGAACACTTGCACACACCTCTGCACGGTATCCGCACACAGTCAGTCTTGTCATGCATTTGAATATCATGATACTTTTGTGATGCTTGTCGCTAAAACCCCTCGTCCATAGTTCGGCATGTCCTGCAGACGTACGATGATGAATGGTACAATGAAACCGCTGTTTTAGCCTTTACTCAGAGCTTGAAGCAGTACATGAAAAGTATGGGTCGTAGTGAGGGCAAAAAGAAGTTTAGATTCCTTGATGAGGAAAATAATCTTACCAAATTATATTCTCTAGGGGTTTAGGATTTTAACGGAGATGTGATACATTGAGCAGAGTTTGATTGCATTGTACGGCAATTTTGTGAGATGGACCATTCGGCAAGGCCTGCCATCCGACAAATTTTGTATGCACTTAACATGACAATCAAATACGCTGAAAACGAAAAATACCGCTACATATTGCTTTCTGTGCATCTTCGGTGGTGAACAGGAGCTTGCAGCGTGTGGTGCAGTCATATTTGATGCTGCATAGAGAAGCTGGGAATGCAAGGACTGTGAGGCTAGCGCAGTGACGTAGGGGTGGAAGGTCGTCATTTTACATTACCGAGCCTGCTTTTGGAGCCTGTATTGCAGCATTCTTCGAAACTGCACTCTCCAGCTCTTTTGGGGAGAGGGTTGATGCTGAATGTGCATTGCATTCCGTGCTGACATCGCGCCGACATTGGGCTTCACCCCTTAAGTTGCGGGTTCCGACGGCGTCCGCTTGTAGTAGCAGAGACTTATCGAATTGCCAGCCGTAAAAGCACAAGCACGCTACATCATTGTTTCATTCTGTGTCCAAAACAGGAAAGAGGTGGCACTTGAGAGCTCAGTTAGATACCTACCCAGGGTCTCCTCGCGTTTACCTGGCCAAGGCCTGGAGCAATTGTTGTGTTGGACCCCTGCCCTGGGTGGATTCTAGCTCCCATTGCAGGGTTGAACTAATGTGGGTTGTGCTGTACAAAGCTTCGATGGACTTTAATAGAGGCAATCACGTTTGATCTTATCTTGGCTTGACTTATACCGTTTTTCAAAGTTGATGTTCATCTCTTTCTTCTATAGTGGTCCTCTCAGTTTCTTCTAAAATATAGTTTTCTATACGTTTTCTATCACATGCCATTTAAAAAGGTACACCATGTCGTTCTATAGAACACTCTAGATCTTTCCAGACTGCAGAAGTTTATATTTATTTCCAAGATGCTTCTTGGGCTTTCCATAACAGCAACGGCCACTCTCCCACAAAATGTACTGCAATCTTTACAGGGGACTATATGAATTGGTCGACAAAGATGTAATAGAACGACACAATTCGCCTCGGACAGAAGTCACGTAGGCAGTACACCTTGTGTACGAGGTAGTTGTTTATTTGGATGCCTCTTTCTTGCAATGAGTCTAGAGATTGTATGCACTTCAGAAGCGCAATTATTTCATAGATGTAGGAAAGTAAATGAGAGTAAATTCTAGGAGAGGCATAAATACCTAGTGGGAGAGGAGAAGAGGAAAGTCTAATGCAAATAATGGGAGAGGAGAAGAAATATTTAGGGTGAAAGGAGAAGGCTGTCTCTTATCTTTCAACCCACCATTCATAGACTGCGTACAGTGAATTAATCCTAGTCGGGAACATGCGGGAAGTTCTCTACAGTCTATCTGAAATGTTCTGATTCCATGAGCGTCACCGCATTTTGAACGAGAAGCAGAGCTGTTGCACATAAGATTTTTGGGGTGAACGTTCTCCTCGAACCGTTCTCAGTTCACCCCATGTCAGAATTGTGTAAGGTATTCCAAGCCAACTAAGAGTTTGTCTATCGACCGCACTAGATAGAAAATGTGAGAAAAGCGAGCCGAACCTGCTTTCGTTGCCTGTTTCCTCGAGGGCGATGCTCGGCGCTGAGACGCTCGACATAATATTCAAAACTGCTGGTGAGGGGGATTTTGGGTTCTACAAGGGTACAGCAAGAAAAAAAAGTAAAATGATATGAGAATCGATTACGATATTTTTCGTAGACTGAAAATCACACCCACGAAGAGAACTTTGAAAAGCAGCTCGTTTGAAACCACTGCATACACGGATTAACCAAAAGCATACGGTAGATGCAGCTCAGCGTGGCTCGGAGAAAAACTCGGATCCGCAGCCGCAATGCCGTACCGTTACGATGACGGTAACTAAGCTTTTTTCGCGAGCCATTCGAGCCGCAAACAGCGACTTTGACAGTATCATTGCCTGTTTATTCGTTTCTGCGAATAAAAACAAAATATTGCGCTGCAAATTGCTTAACAATCACCCGGAAATTACATTCTTTTTCTGATTTCCCTACTGTGTGCTGTGAAGTTTCTGCTTTTGCCATATCTTGGTCGTCGTCTTCGACCACAGCTGAAAGTACTTACGATTTTCAATGGGGGATTTTTGTTGTTAACAGAGCTGGTGATTCTTCAAAACTTTTTGAAAGTCTTCATTTAAGCGCGTCTTCATAAAATCGCCAGCGAGAACGAAAGGTCTACGTTATATAGTCTTCTTTAGAGCCCCAAGTTACTGTAGGATAAGTAAGTTGGGGTGTTAATATACAATTAACTTGAGGCCGTTTCGTGAGTTGGACAGTAAGCCGAAGTTTTTTAACCTACACTGGAAGACAAACGGAATGGCACCACGTTTCTTGACACCTACACCACTGAACCCTACTTCAAAAAATTGCAGAGATGAATTGAAAAACCAAGGAGAGTAAAGAAAAACATCGCTTAAAGAGCAGATTTTAGTTTGAATGTAAATTTGATTCGTCGTTGCCATGTCTGTTAGAAAGCGTCATTTAAGATATTTAAATTTCTCTCTGCAATTTAGCAAACAGTACAGGTCGAAGAAAATTTTTTGAATTAGTATTTCCGATTTCTGTTTTCAAAGAAGAGTATATGAACAAGAAAGAGGTTTACAAAGGAAAAGTGCAGAATATGATTAAAGAAGTCCTGACAGTCCGCTCAAGAATCTAAAAAGCTTTTATTACTCTGAGTTCTTCCTAGTCAACTCCTTATGTAATGACCAGAAACAGGACAGCGACATCAAACCAGACCCCCAGTATGATAATGCCACATTCAAGCTACGACGACTAACGTTGTGCGCCAGCGTGATGTACCAGCCGACGAACCATACGCTCCAACCTCTGTGCGATACTGCGCCGTCCACTCCAAGCTTATCGCAAGCTGCGATGCGTATTGCAAACGTACGGCGTAGGAGCACCATGCGATCCAAATAGATCAAACAGATCGAAGTAAGTACAAAACCTTGGCGACCAACTTTACTTGTAACAATATAAAGACCGCAACACTAATTGTCTCAAGAGAACTGGACTAGCTAGACTTTTCTCCAGCGATCTGAGTTACACCTTTCCTGCCCAGAATATTTATCAAATCGTTACGCAATCTTTTTGTCTCCAAGCAGAATTGAAATGAAACACAAATCAGGAATCTTGTCATGTCCCGACCGTAAGACATACTTGCGCGAGTGCTAGTCATCACTACTCTGAGTTATCGAGGTTTATTTTTCATTTTTTGTTCCATCTCCGGCGTTGCTCGTCGCGGATTATCATGGCTCTTCGGAGACCTAAAACGTATTTTCCATCCTAACCGTGTCCATGAGGATGAACCTCGGCCCAACTTTTGTATTTCAAACATG
Source organism: Gracilaria vermiculophylla (assembly GCA_019155205.2). NCBI lineage: Eukaryota > Rhodophyta > Florideophyceae > Gracilariales > Gracilariaceae > Gracilaria > Gracilaria vermiculophylla. Next base: position 493,589 of record JAHNZQ020000049.1, read on the forward strand.
AACTTTTCGACATAGGCTATTGCGGGAACCTTTTAGACCGCCTATAGACTGCCAGCTCTAATGAGATTTCCGAACACAAGTTTTACACCTTTCCATGCTGATGCAAGCAATTCTCAATCTAGAGTTCGATTTATTAACCGTCAGTACTTTATCTAGTGGCGCAGGCAGGAAAGCTGGACGTTCAGTTGCCAGCAAGTGTGGCTTTCACCCTATGATGGGCGGCCGAAAGAACCATTTCGAAACGGGTGCCCTTCACCGCAACAGCTACTCTGCAAGAATGAGAATAGATAAATCTGACCAGTCACATGAATATCGACCCAAGTTTCAATGAACGTTTATGATTTGTTTGAACGATGATCGCGACTCCTGCTTCGGGGATTAGGGGTCTAAAAAGTTAGAGAGTTACGGATTAAGTCTATGGATACGAACAACAGAAAGTTCCACTTTTATTTTAAAAAAAGTTGAGCAACTCCGGCGCTCCTTCGCTGTTTCGCTGTACGTGTCCCATGACTTTCCATACTACTCCTCTTTTCCTGAGGACGTCGGCCCATCTCAAGCAGTGCTTATCCGAAGGGCAGAGAGTGAGCGGCTCCGAAAAACACAAAAAACAGTTTGTGTATACACAACGGTCATATACCTCCCGTATTTGTGTACACACAAACAGGCAATTTGCCCGACGCTCAGTCGCGGATGTAGTTGTTTCTGCGCCCGCACAAACGAGCAGTTTGGTTTGCTTCCAAACAGCGCCAAGCACGGAGCAGCACGGGTACGGCCCACTACCGCGGTTCAGGCGTGCCCGGTCCCAATCGCGCTCACCACGCGCCGCCTCTCCACCACCCTCACGATCCGCTTCGGGCCCCAAAGCAGCTCACTCGCAGTTATCTATTGCTGCTTCAACGTGCTTCATAACAATCACCCCACCGCGCAGCGCTTTGTCTCTACCGCCGCACACAACTTCAAGTTCTACGCTCAAAGCAGAACCCGAACAGTCCTTTACCGCTCTTCCCACTTGATCCATTCTAATCATTTCTCCACGCGCCGCCTTTCCACCATCGCCACGCGCTGCTTCAGGCTCCTTGCGAGACATAGCTCTTGCTTGTCGGTGATCGACTTTGCAAAACCGAGCGAGAACCCTTGCAGTACTCACACGAACTTTCTCACCCTCCGCATCAACAGTGTGCAACAGCGGCAGTTCGGATCAAACACCGCACCTGTTTAACCTACGGCTTATAGCCATATCGCTTTATCCCCATCTTGCCTACCCATCACCCCTACCTCACTATCGGTTGGAAACATGGCAAAATCAAACTGGAATGGCGACCCTGAGCTTCTAGCTCGCGACACCTCAAAATCTTGCACTCCATGTCCCGCCACCCCAGGTGGTCAAGATCAAGCTTCAAAGCCTCTCATTGAAGACCAAAGCCCTCGTTACGCAGGCGCAGCGAATATATCAACGAGTGCGCTCCCTGTTGCATCCAATCGCAACACAGTTTAAACCTTGATAGTCCATCGACTACGCAAAAGCTTTCGCCGTTGAAGAGAAATCACCACTCCATTCCAAAGCCAAACCGTAGCATAAACAATGTGCACACAGGACAAAAGCGGAGTCGTAAAGAACTCAAGAAAGGAGCCACATCTACCGGCCGAGGGGCAACATTTACCGAAAAAGAAATACACAGTCTGTTGGATGTTCTTGAACAGGAACTTCCGATCGTTGCCGATGAGTGGTACGCGATCACCGCCATACACAAAACCAACTACCCTGACGAGAACAGAAGTACTGATTCTCTGAGGAGAAAATTCGCGCTACTATATCGAAAAGCCGCACCTACAGGAGATCCGCGAATTCCACTTTCAGTTCAAAGAGCCAAAAAGATCAGAAAAGACATGACAGTACGAATTGATCTTGGAGATGGTGATGACAGCGGTGTTGATGGGGTGTTTAGCGGCGAAGAATATAATGAGCAGCAACAGACAGTAACAGACCTAGATCAAGAAAAGGTACGCGGTGAAGATGAAGAAGCAGCACCTCCCCAACGGTCCGACACAACGTCCGCCACCATCCCCACGTACCCCATTGTTCACAAGAGAGCTCGACGGGTTGACAAGCAGGACATGGATGTCCTCAAAATATTCAAAGCCTCCATACTCCAAGAACGAGAATATCGAATAGCTGAAAGAGAGCGGACAGAACGCAAAAGAGAGGAGACCACAGAAAGGCGACAAGAGGAAGCTCGCATTAGACAAGAACAGCGGGAGGAGGAGAGAAAGATTCGTCATGAGGAGCGCGAAGAAGCTCGGAAGCAGCGTGAGGAAGACCGACAAAGTCGAAACTCGTTCACGCAAATGTTTATGATGTTTCTTGCAAAACGTCAAGGCCCGAGCCATGAATCCTGGTGATCCGGCCCTCACAATTTAGTTGAACAAAATAGAGTTTGCTTCTACGCTGAGATGTGGCATAAAGGTGTGCAATATATGATTGATACCCACTAGTCTGGTTCGAACATTAAAAAGCCGCACGACTAAGTTCAGAACAAGCTTCCTTTCACCACGTTCTTCATAAATAAAGCGGTCATTTAAACGAGGAAATGAGCCTTGGAAAGCTCACATTCCCCATTCTGAAGCCTGTCGAGCAGACGTTGCCTGTCGTGCCTTCAAAAGTTCACTTCTGCTGTTTGTTGGAGGTGATTTTTGTGATGATTTCACTAGAAATTGATAGTGTCCTTTCCTAAATGCAGAATCAACAACACAAGTACCTCCAGTCTCTTCGTGCACACGATCTAATTTCTTGTATATCTTTCCCCACTTTGCAACAACTGAGTCATGCATTGATCCTGGAGCATTGTAAGCAGCTGCAATAATCACACCTGCTGGCTCAAAAACAAGGACATTTCCAACATAATAGTCATGCTTCCAGCCGTTATAAAACATGTTCTGCATCATACTATTTCCACTTTGTTGCAAGTAAAGTTTCAATCCATCAGCCATTGCGTAAACATCTTCAAGAAGCGAGTATTTTTCACTGATAGCCGTTTGGTAGCTGGCAATTTCTGCAGCGGTTGGCATGCATATTCTACCGTTTTTATTATTTCGCAACGCTCGTAGCAAGAGTCTTCGTCCAAAACGCAAAATCATAGAGCAAACAGAAGATGTTATACCAAATATCATTGAAAGCACCATCATAGAACTTCTGGTTCGATACCATGAAAGCGTCAGTCCTAGACAGTGCACTGCTGTGAGAGATCGTGGACGACCTCTTGGTTTTGCTCTTAATGGAATTATGCGGATGTGTCCTTCTGAACTATACGGAGTATAGGTTGCGTAAAGTGGTTCAAACAAGGAAAGTAAATATCCAAACGATTTGCGGTCAAAGCCGCAGAGAGTTATTAAAGATTGATCGCATCCTGAGCCAAAAAGCATCACGAAAGCTGATGAAGATGAATGATGTAATGCTTTACGAGTAGTGCGGCGATCATGACGTCTCCTGCCACTTAACGATAGTCGTTTCCGAAAATCTATACACCGAGTTTTTTTTGCTTCCTGTAGTCGTAAGAGAACGATGAGTGGGTTCATAGCGACAGAAGGGCGCGTAAGAAGCTCCTTCACGGGACTGGCGATGGAGATAACCAAAGTCGGGTGCACAAGCTGACCAGGTAGGGTCTGGAGTGAGGGTGCTGGAGGCGACGCTCGGGCAAAGGGCTCTAAGCAATCTGCGGTTGTTAGAAACCACAGTGGTCAACAATTGCAATGTGCGGACTCATGTGCGTTTGTGTTTTCAGTGCATGATCACGAAATGGTTTAGAAAAATGAAAGGATGTTTGGCGACATCTGTGTGCACATAATTTGTGTTTTTCGGAGTCGCTCACTTTTGTCGCGCAATGTATTTACAGTTCACGACACCATCGAGGGTGTTTTGGGTTTTTTGAAACTGTCGTTGATTCGCTAAAACTCTGTAATTTGGACCAATAATAGAACTCGTCAATCCGGATTCAAAGGTGTTTTTCTTTTTTTGGTCCGTCAAATGGTTGACGAGATACAACCTCTAACGTCTCCAGTTCTTCGAAGAAGTAGCCGAAGAAAAGGCCGTAATGACTCCAATATGAATCCAAATGCTG
>JAHNZQ020000049.1:516233-529436 GCA_019155205.2 Gracilaria vermiculophylla
ACCAATACGAGGAACATTACACTAGACCATATCTGGTGTACATTAAGCTGAGTATGCAATGTGTACACCTGGAAACCATATGGTAGTGAACAACGTGCCGAATAGCACAGCTGCACACGTGTACCACGCAAAGTCAACATTAAACACAGCCCATGGTCCCCGGAACATTTAGTTGTCAGTGACAGCACAGGCACCTTATCCAACAAGTAGCTCATTCCTGCTAACAAGAAGATCGTAAAGCCGGTACAGGCTGTCCAATACAACCTTCAGCATGACCAAATTGATGAAAAGCACGATGACTGGTTTCCGAAATGCGTTTGTCTCTCAGGATGAGGAGGACCCTAGGATCATCTACCTCCCAAAACCTATTGGTAGTATTGCGCGGGGTCCCAACGCTGGCAACCCTGGTGGCGATTATGGTTCGTCGAGCTTGGAGAAAAAGCGACGACGAAAACCTAAAGGTAAGAAGAAGAAGAAAACCACACGGGCAAAGAAAAGTGGTCGTCGGACCGACCTCGACTCTTCAGGTTCAGACCTGGGTTCGGATTCCAGTGAGGATGACTTAAAAGATTCACGAAAACGCCGGGAAAATCCCCACTGTAAAAAGGGGAAAGAAGACCGCATGGGTAAGACGAAGCGGTACGACTTGTCGGAGTCTGATTTCGACAATGATGCCGATCTAGAGGTTATCCAACCGTTTAAAAATTTGTTCGTTGAAGCGGTTGACTACCGCGCCTACCGGTTGGCGAATCGTGATGCTAATTGTACCAAGACGTGTGCTCAGAATATAATTAGGCACCACAAGCGGCTTAATTTCAAATGGGTGACACTCACTTCTCGGTCGATGACCCAATCGCTATCATTCATTTCCTTCAGAGGTTAAAGATAGCATGTGTCCAGAACGGTTTCTCGGAAGGAGCGGCCATGTGGCTGTTCCAATTCCACCCGAAGCGTAACGCGAGTGATCTTGTACACAGCCGCATGCAGGGCAATTCCGTGGCGGTAGATTGAGAACACACCGAGCTTTTGCGCTCGGACGAACAGGTGGTCAACTTCCTACTGGAAACCAACGCAACCGATGAGGTGATTCAGAAGACCTACTCGGAGTATTCCAAACATCGCCAACGGCCAGGGCAAACCGAATAGGAGTACGCTCGATCGCTATACGCAACTGCGTCCCGATGCGGGAGCGTGTTCACCACCACTACGGTAAAATGCATGTTTCCCGACAACTTTGATAGACCGATCCAGTCTCAGGTTCGGAACCACCTGGCGACAAACCGTATGGTGGACTATACTGCTTTGGTCCGCTTTGCGCAGGTCCCGGGCGACACGCTCCGCCTCGGAAAATAGCGCGCGCTGCCCCCTTTCGCAAATCCCATGAACGATATGCCGAAACAGTCCGTTCCCAACGTCGAGGTACTACCTCAACGGACCTTCATCCCGCTGGGCACTCACCGTACGGTACCACTATCTACCTCGTGAACAAGGCGCCGACCACCAGGTCGCCGTCTCCATCTCAGTGGACAACGACGGACTCTGAAAACCCGCATTTACCCTCGCATACGGGTGCACCGTCTTCAATATCAGTTTCACCCTCAGTATACGCTCCATCTACGAGGTTTTCTGTCGCTCCAATCCACGTACTCACGATATCGTACCAGAATTGAAATGGTCATTCATTGCATCGCACTGCCTTGACGCATCCGCGGACCGATCGGCCGTACCAACGTACCTCACCAATCGCAGCAAGAAGCGCCAATACGGGCGAAATCCTTTGTTGGTTCTGCCTCTCATCGGAACATCTCGCAACGGCTTGCCCAAAATTCGAACCGTATGCGCTAGCAGCGCCTCTGCAGACGCGGCTCCAAAACCAACGTGGTATGTTTAGCCCGCCGTCGAGGGGCATGAACACTGCCAATGCACCTGCGCCACAGACTCCACCTCAGCAGGTCGACATGGTTCCTGACGAATTCCAACGTGAGGAATCCGCCCAACAGGCAGAAACCGCCTATCAGTTGGAAAACAGGCCGTCTCCAATCGTCCTTCCTGGGAAAACCTTCCAGCACCATATGTTTATAGTATGTATGATTACCTTACTTTTACCGGGCAAGCAGACACTTTAAACTCAGCGATCACGATGAGCTTCCCAGAAGCACAGGAACTACTAGGTGAAAATCACACTCCGGTCTACCTCTAACCATTTGGTACTTTGCGTCACCGTCCTAGCCACATAGGCGTTACCCAATCTGGTTAACGCCAAACTCATACCTTCAGGGTTATTCAGCCAGTTGCAGTCGTGATACTTGGAACACTCTCTAGTTAATATTAACAACCGGCCTTCATCGAACATGGGGTTTCTCACCTTAATGGTTATCACTTAAGGCCTCGAAATTCCTGTGTGGTTTAATGTCGTGAATAACCTCGCCGCGGACTATTTTTTTGGAACAACGTTTTTCGATCGCCACATCAGGCGGTTTTCTCGCTGTCCAAAACGGTTCTGTTCAACGGTGGCCCTCGAATTGCCATCATCGGAAACCATAAAGGTAAGGCGCGCTCAACTCTTACGCGAACTATTCAACCAATTGGTACCATGTCCAACAAGCTACGCCTGGCCCACCAGGTCTCCATTCCTCCGATGCACTAGTTGGTTGTTCGCTCCAATTGCCTACCACTGGGTCTCATCACGCTAGAAAACAACTCCAAACTGTTTGGCAAGCACTTGACCTTATTGGCAAACGGCTTGGTTGACAGCGTACCGAACAAACCATTCCAGGTATACGCCAGCAACTTCAACACCCTTCCGGTCAAACTGTTCCAAACCACCGTCGTCGTTCCTGCAATCCCACTCCAGGAGCACATCTTCACGCTTTCATCTGATAGATCACACGAGGACGTGCGATCCAAGGAGGGGGGGGACCGGTTTTCGACGCAAATACAAACGAAAAGGTACTGGAAAACGACGAAGCCCCACCGCGTCCGTACACCGAGAAACTCGAGCCGGACCGGGTAGCAAATTGAAGAGACGGAGTCAAGATCGGACTAGAAGGGGAACGGATTCGCAGCCGCATCTTGTCTCTCCTGGAACCGTTGGGAACCGTGTGTTCTGGCCAGCTCAGTACGATCGAGGCCATTCAGCACCATGTTTCCCCGGTGCCGGGTACGCGCCCCATCCACCAACAACCATATCGAGCCAACCCGAAATCTACAGAGATCATCGGACTGTAGGTCCGGCGGATGCTCTACGCTGGTGTGCTTGAACCCGCGTATGCAGAGTGAGCGAGCCCCGTCGTGTCCCGCAAAAGTAGAACGACACCCGATTGCCACTTTGTGTGTACTACAGGAGATTGAATACCGAAACGGTGAAGAATTCAAACCCGATACCAAAAATGGTTGACTTTAATGATTCCCTCGTGGAGGCAAACATAATTACCACTACGGATTCCAATTGTGGTTACTGGCAGATTGACATACCTGAGGATGATGGAGATAAGACCGCATTCACGTGCCATAATTGTCCGTAACGCTTACAACGAATGCCTTTTGGGTTTCGCAACGCTCCAACCACGTTTCAGCGCGCCTCGGAATTCATATTTTCCAACGTGAAATGGACGACCGCGCTGGTGTATATAGATGACATCGTGATCTACTCCAAGACGGTTGAAGAGCACTTTAACCATGTACGTATGGTATTGGAGATCCTCTGGGGTGCAGCAATCACGCTCATGCAACGCAAAATGCGTCCTCTCTGCCAAAACGGTTGAGTATTTCGGGCACATCATCAGCGACGGAAAGCTGGAGGTGTTCACTCTCAACATTCGAGCGGTTAGCCAAGCGAATCTCCCACGATCCCAAACCGATATTTGGTCCTTAGTGGGTCTTTGTAATGTCTACCGAAGGTTCATCAAAGTATTTGCGACCATCGCGGCCCTCTTCAACCGCCGGTTACAGAAGGAGCAACCGGCACGGTTCGAAGTTCTGGAAACATTTGAGATGTAAGCGTTCCAGAAACTGCAGGTAACACTCCTATCACCACCAATCCCGGCACTACCGAAAGGCGGTCGACCGTACATCCTCGACCCGAATGCGTCAGATGCCCAAATTGGTTGCTGCCTAATGCAGAAGCAGGACGACGGAACGAAATTATCGATTGGTTATCGGGTCCGAGCCTTCAACAACGCCGAGCAGAGCTACTCCACTACCGTGAACGAATGCCTAGCGGGGGTATGGCGTATGCTAATGTTGCACCCCCACCTTTATGGTCAATGCTTCACGCTCCAAACGGACCATGACTCACTGAGGTGGATACTTGGGCTTTCTGACGCCTCCGGACGATTTGCCCGCTGGCGGTTTCGGCTAATGGAGTTCGACTACAAGGTCCAGTACCACCCGGGCATTACGAAAAATGTCGCAAACGCCCTGTCTGGCTTGAATACCGAGAGGCGCGAATACGAGCACATTCAGGACTATTTTCCATGCTTCACAATCCAACAGAAACGACCTGGTAGTGTAGAGGAGCTGAAAAAGATATGGAAGCCAGAGACAACCGACGCAAGTGAACGAACATCTGTTTTCAATGCTACCGAAGAGCAGGACACCGCCCCGATCACCCGGGAGGCGTTCTTGCAGGCCCAGGCCCTGATACATACAGCGAGACCCTAGTTGACTAATTGGGAAGAAAAGAATTGTCGTTCGACTTTGACAACCAGGGGTAGATCTTCCTCCGCGTTGCTTCGGATGGCTGCGTACAGAAGGGGGTGCCGGCATCTCTACCCCACAAGGTGATGTATCTATCTCAATACCCACGGCTAGCTGGCCATCCGGGAGCCACAAGGATGTACTACACCTTACGACGGTCATTCTTCTCGCCCTACATGGCCCAAGACGTCTACACCTACGTCACTCAGTGCGCTTCATGCGTTAAAACCAGGGGTGGTCTCTGAAAGCACCGAAAGTATCTCAAACCCTTCCTCATCGTGGGTACCCCTAGAACTCGTCGCTATCGACAGCCTGGGGCCCCTGCCGAAAACCGCGAATGTTTATGTCTTCGTCATCGTTATCACCGCTCGGTTTACAAAACTCACGGGGGTTATCCCACTAAATCGAGCGACCTCCGTGGTACTGGTTGAGGTTTTTCTAACACATTGGGTGTACCCGTATGGCGCCCCGGCGTACCTTCTTAACGATAATGGTTCCAATCTCGCGTCAAAGGTCTTCGAAGCGATATGCACCATGATTGGCGTAAAGCACTAGTTTACAACGGCCTACCACCCCCAGCCCATTGGAAAGGTGGAACGGTTCAACAAAACCTTAGTGGCTCACGTACAACACTATGTCGAAGACAACCAAACGAGTTGCGGCGAGTACATGCAGCCCTGGCCATATGCATACAACCTCCAGTTTCACTGCCCCATCCAGACCACACCCTTTGATCTCGACCTATCCCAAAACACCGCTTGGTATTGTCCTTGACCCGGGACCCAGCCCCACCGCAGCGCTGAGTGCGGTCATAGCGGCCACGGCTAAGCGAAACGTCCTCCAAAAGCTGCACTCTACCCTTCGGGTGCCACCAGGCACTTGATTGAAGCACAACGCCGTTACCAGTCCCAACATGACCGAGCGGTTAATTCCACCACGAAGTTGAATAAGGATGACTACGTCTTCATTAATGTACCACTCGGTGGTCGTCGACTGACTCCGGCGGAAGTGAACGATGACATCAATGAGGAGTGGGACACCCAGTCAAAACTCCTACCCCGCTCCACCGGACCATATCGGGTCCTGGCCGCGAACGACGAAACCGTACCGGTGCTTACCGATGGTTTGGAGTGTACCGTCTCTATCGATCGCGTCTAGGCAGAACCATCTTGACACACGCCTGGCTTTGCGGGCACCTGTACGGCGACTGTATCCGATGCGATGCCTGCCGCGCCGCTTCCCAGTGCACACCATTCCCCGGTACCGCCCACGCTCGTGGACACCACGATCTCGGTTCCACTCGGTACTACTGGATGGAGCTCTCAGACCCACGCGGATGCCCTTACGGGCCAACCCATTTCAGAGTGAACGGATTACGCCATCAATACCATTATTGGCCATGAACTCAGCCCGAACGGCCTGCGTTACCGTACTCGGTGGTATTGATGGGCCCCGAGCACGATACGATTCTCCCTCCCAGCCATGTCCTGCGGAACGTCCGCGAAGGCGGCTTGCGCCAACGCGTGGAATCGCTACCGATTGATAGTTAAGGCCCGATGTGGGTCAAGTCGGCTAAGTATGGGGGAGGGGACGCAAACTTCAATTGGCTCACACTAACCAACTCGATTCTCAAAACACCCTAAGGGTTCCAAATAGAAGAACACTACGAGTATCTCAAGGAAAAAGAACATTTATTGGAGGTCGGCGCGGGCAACTCACTATCGAAACAGGTGAAGATCCCTAGTCAAGAAGGTCTTTAGCCATGGGACAGTAGCCTGGAGTGAATACCACTCCGCCGGGGCCCGGCCTAATGCCGAGATGACTGGGAGGTGTCTGCGCCGCAAAGTTTCTAGCAGAGAACCAATGCGGTGCCGATCCCTACGAGCCAGGCAGCAACGGAGGGAGACCCCCGGATGACCCAGACGGAGCCCCAGGCGTGACCGGAAATGGTGGCGGCATAGCGATGTTACCGACAGGGTACGCAACATTGGACCCCAAGGAAGGCCCCATCGTCGTCTCAAGCAGTGGATCGCTCGCCGTATCGTTGTGGTACGTGATCTCACTAAGGGTTGACACCTGCTCGGTCACCGTGCGATGGATCCCCGCCTGAAACTCATTCCGGAACTTTACCAAAACGTTTAGGGAAATGACATAGTCGGCGTGTCCAGGGATCAGGTGCTCCAAGAGGGCAAGCGCCTCGCGCAAGTTCCTCGAACCGGTGGAGTTCAGACGCACAGCGCATACTCGCTGAATGCGCATCAGCGCATCAGTGATAACCGGGGCAGTCAATGGTTCCCCTCCACCGACGGATATGGGGTTCACAGACAGCGGCTGTGAAGGTCCGGCTCCGGGAGGAGGCCGAATCAAGCGCGGTACCTGGATCCTTGGAACGCTGGCAAACGCTTGGGAGGCGGCCGGAGTCACCACCATTTGAGTAGCTTCCTCAGGAGCTTCCACCTCACGGGCAAACGATTGCGCGCCCTCACCAGGGAGCACCTCTCCAGGCAAACTGCGTTGCATGGCAAATAATGTCTTGTCAAAGTCCCACACTTCCAAGCACTTTTTGGTATGCCACCTTAACTTTGCTGATGCGGTGAGATGGGCCTCAAACTGGTAAACGATGAAATCGGTGCTGTCGACGATCTGGTGGAAATCGATGCAGCATATCAAGTCGATGGTATCCGAGGCGAGCCGAAACAGCCGACCAGGTGGCAAGTACCCAAAGTTGTTGATGTTTTGATGCGGTCAGCTACTGTCCCGTGTAATAGTCACCGGCAGCAAACAGAGCCAAAACGGCTACCAGAACGGACAACTCCGACACGCTGATGCTCCATACCGTATGTCAATAGCCTTCCGGATTTGGGAAAACAAAGCTTCCAAAGTACGCCGTGACCAGTGGGGTCAGAACACACAACAGCTGGGGTGCTTCTTACTTGTCTCACAATATGGGTCGCGGGGTGTACCAACGACGACGCTTCGCCGTAGACTGTGAAATGAACCCAGTACAATGGTAACCATGTGTGGTCCGGACGGCGCTGTTCCACGAACAGATTTGCGCCTCAGTAGCGGCATCGGTACACCACCGATTTCGGGCTGTCCAGTGAATCCGATCATACGGAGCATCCAAAACCACCATATTCGCGCGAATGGGTAACCACGAGTTCGATTTGCCACGCTGGTGTATGATACCCACGAGGTTCCGGAAATAATGGAAATCTGGTTCATACCGGAGGTACATCACGTCGCTCGGGATGACGGCCGGGATAAAATCCCTGAACGGTGAATGCTGCCACAGACTATGGAAGCAGACTTGGCGCCGAGAACGCCCCTGGCTCTCCTCGTCCCGCAACGGTGGCTTACTCGGCACTGCTTTGCTACGATTGCTATCCCACCGGGCCCACGAGGCGTACACCACAAATTCAGGATGCCTTATGTGGGACCCGAGAGCGCTGGAGTTCACCAATATCGGCTATGACGCTGTCTCCAACATCGACGCTTGCATCTCCGCCGGGGTCCCACCGTACGGCATGGAAGTGCCTGCGGGTATCCGGCCGCTTTATCGTGGGGGTGGGAAAAGACGACAGCAGGGCCGTCGATGAACGAACCCGCGACCGCGCCCGGCCACGGGTGTACGGCTTTGAAATGCTGCGGGAGCCCCGCGAGCCGCGACAAGACATGGCAAAGGAAGCGTTGCGAGGGGAAAACCGCGAGATTAGTTCGTGATCAAGGCTTATGTATCCTTCCCCAAGCACGTCGGCATCACCTCAAAGATTGGGCAAACCATTGTCCAACACTTCGGAGTCGTCGTCGGCAACGGGTATCTCAACAATGTCCAGCGAGCGTCGGGGCGTGCCTTCACGGCCGCTATCTCGCACTCTCTCTATAGATCCACCTTTGTTGCGGGCGCCATTCACCGGAGCGAGCATCTTGTACGGCAGGTATTGCATCCCTCCCCCTATAGAGGCCGCGCCTCGGCCGGCGGGGAACCGGCAACCTTGCGATAACGAACGGATGGGCGCAGCCTATGAACCGAACCAACAGGTTTCTCCTCCACACGGATGAGCTCGTCCCATGGCTGAACGCCGTACCCGAGCCAACACGGCGGTCTCGCAAGTTTTTCGCTCGCGAAGGCCTCGCTGGACCTGCCACTGCGCCGAACACCAGGTTCATGTTCCCTATAAACCTGGCGCTAAGAATCAGCAGCGACAAATAAAACTGTTCTGGGTGCGCCTCCATTGAGCGTTGCAACGGTATAAGAACCGTTATGGTTGATGCCACATTGCTTGGAGAGAAATAACGGAATAACGTGGTAGGAAGCGACAATTACTCACGTTCACGTCCCTTTGTGGTTGAGGAACGTTCTCCCCCGCAGAGCCAAAAGCGAGCGGTCATCTGCTTGTTGATACTCTATGGCCGTGTGACGGCTGCAGGTGATCTGAACAGCCACGGGGTGCGTCTGTCAGTAGGAGGGGGGTTTGTGATATACTTAAAGTGGTAATAATTCCATTGTTTTACGGTGGGGTGCCGGAGTTGCATTTCAAGGGCAGCTTCTAGTGGTCACGTGGCGTGGCCAGCCATGGCGGCCCGGGGGCCTCGCACGGTGAGAATACTCACCGTGCGAGCCATCTCCGTCTCAAGAAGTAAAGGCCAGGACCTCTTGGAAAACTCTAACCCTGTTTCGCTTTCTACAGTCGTCCATTACTGTTTGTTCATAACCCTGCGGTTCTACTAGCGCCAGTGCGTTGCATTATACCACTGCCAATGTAGGTGCTTACTGCGCGCCCACTCTCTCGCACCCCCAGTCGTTGTGCTACCGTGTACCTCTCAGGTTCCTTTTTCCTGCCTTCTAGGTTGAGCCCATTTCACGCTACCTAGCCACGCGTCCACATAAACAACCCTTGGTTTGTAGCCGCTCCAGGTACACCACGCCCTTGAAGGTTTTTGCCACTCTTGTGATTGTTTCCAGCTCCACATGGGGCTTACATCTTTCCATAATAGGTCCTATTGTGATGCGAGGTCCTCCATATGGTCCGCTTCTCTGTCGAAGTGTCTGGAAATAGGACAATCATATATGTTGGGCAATTTACCCTCAACACTCGATCAACTGATATGGTGTTGTCAAGCCCTCGTTTGCAGATTGTTACTGTCCCTCCATCAAAGATTATCACCTCAAATAGGGTGGTCGATTTTGACAGTAGCTTCGACTTGATTAGTTCACCTTCCACTTGGTCTTTCCAATCTACTGCCGGAACAGGTCTGGTGCTGCCTAGAGTTTAATTCAAAGAAACGAAATCTTCAGATTCGAATAAGATCATGCACTTCACATTTTGTTCATGATACGCCTTTTACCGCTATCGGGCATTCGTTATTCTTCGGTTTGGAACCTCAATGGTTTGTGAGAGGTGTTGGAGAATGGACTTTTCCCACCCATGCAGATGGTTGCGTCGCCTCTGCCTATTTGTTCGCCGAGCCATTGCTTACAACTATACCAGGAGTTTGACGAGCCAAGACCAGGTCAAAAGGTGTCGTTCTTATGGACCTAGGAACCTTTATGTTGCAGTCCTACGTTCATGGCTGAACAAAACCTACCCGAGAGCTTTAGTGTTCCGCGACATGATGTTGGAGCCGCACCAACAGGGTATCATTGAATATTTTGGTTTCTTTATTGGACTGCGGGTGGTACGCATTCGCGATTTTATGCTTTGAACCTATCACGTTTTAAAAAACTTCAAAGAGCTTTGAGGCGAACTTGGATCCTTCATATTTGAAAATGCTTATTATTGCGCAATACGGACCTAAGTAACTAGTACGAAACGCTTGCGTAAGAACGCTCGCGGTTGTGCTCTTCAGGGGAAAAGCTCTTCTTATTTTTGAAAATCTGACGGTGATACGTAGCACATGCCTATTGACCTTGGGAGCTACAGGGAGCGGTCTCAGTAGGTCATTTGCTATTAAATACAATACTCCGGCAGCGGAAAACATCTTCAAATGCTTTCTGTGATTAAGGAACCCACCACAGCTCTGGACAGAAGACAAGCAATTGGGTACAATGGTGAAAACATCGTGTGCAAACAAGGGCCGGTAGAACTGTCATCGTAAATCTGCGTACATTCGTGAATAAAAGATTGGATTCGAAAACACAGGAGTCTGTGCTACATGCAATACCAGGCACGGTAGCGTCTCGGAGTGTGCGTTTCGGAGCAGTCAATTTAGAGTAGATCTCAGCACCAGGTACTCTTCGTTCTCATATTCAAACCGGGTCTCTTCCTAACTTACCAGAGGGATCCGTTCCTTACCATACCTGTCGGTCGCGTCTTCCCTCCATAATTCTTGTTTTTTTATTAGCTCTGGTATGTCTTCTGTACCCGACTTCGTATATACTGTTCTGTCGGCGCTATCTTGTCCATCCTGAAAGACTCCCTTGCGTTCCACACTCATTTGGTATTCATTATTTTCAACTGGTTGCAGACTTAAAGACGGCATTTTATTCCTATGTTTCTCTCTCTTCTACGGCGTCGGCTTACAGGTAAGACAGTGCGTCCGCCACATTGTCCTTTATGCCTGGTTGGTAGTGTTTTTCATAGTCAGACTTCGACAGGCGCAATCTCCGTCTGGTTTAGCTGTGTGGACTCGCCCGTGAGGCCGTAAATTCACCGTAAGGTATCATGCTCCGTCCGCAAGGTGAACGTAACTGCGTAAAGATATGGTCTGAGCGTCAGCATGCTCCATACTATCACGAGGCATTCTTTTTCTGTTATTGAGTAGTTCTATTACACCGTGGTCAGGGCTATGCTCCAACGTACGATTGGTGCCTTACTCCCATTCTTGAGCTCCTCCATGAGATACTCTTTTACCTGAGAGGCTGATGAGTTCGTATCCAACGTGTACGGGCATCCAGATGTGGGCAAAGTTGAGACCGGTGAGGCTATAAGTGCAGCTTTTAAATCATTACAGCCCATAATTCATCTTTTACTAAGTATTAAAAGGTTTCTAGTAAGCATTTCTGTAATATCCTATTTACGGAAGCGGTAATCTTGGCAAAATTCATTAAAAACTGACGGTAAACGTTACATATGCCAGCAAAATAACGTAGTTCTGTCTGTATTCTGGGAATGTTTACTTCTTGAACTGCTCGGGTATGTCTTTCCGCGCGTTAAAATCCACCGGAAAGTGTAACGTGCCCAACGTAGTACACCTTGTGGTAGAAGCAGTACATCTTTTCAGCTATAAAGTCTTTGGTGACTCTTGGAGAAGGCTAAGAACCGTCTCCAAATCAATAATGTGATCCCTGACGGTGCCAGAGTAAATAATGACATTGTCAATGTATGCCAGAGCGGCTTGCCATTTCATTCTCGATAAGATAATATCCAGGGCACTCTGGGAACTGGTAGGTGGGTTGTGGAAACGAAATGGCATTCATAAAAACTTTTCGACACAGACAACGCATGGAAATGTCATTTTTGCCTCGTCGTCTCGTGGTATATCCACATGCTGGGAGCCACATTTAGAAAAGAAGTCGTAATTACTTTTGCATATTTTAGTGAGTCAGTGAACTCGCCCATTAAAAATATCCGATACGACTATCTCACCGCCACGGCATGTTGATATCGATAGTCAGCGGAGCACCTCATATGGGTGTCTCTTTCTCTTCCAGGCTATAACTACGGGGCTTGCCCATTTGGACGTAGAGGATTCTATCATGCCTTCCTTATTGTTGTTGTTCATCTCTTTGAGTTCTACTCCGAAGGATTTTGGTCCCACGCAGTATGGAGACTAGTGTAATGGTTTAGCTCCCTGGCTGCGTTCCGAGCGGTGCTTTGTAGCCTTTAGTGAGCCCAACGTTTCTGACGGCATCGAGCTGAATTGTTCCATAGGTCGATAATATTGAGTCTCAGAACGTCTCTCTCTGTTCCAGTACTTACAAGTTTCTTCCAAGTGATAGTCTGATCCTTCTAATAAGCGGGATTGATGTCTGCCGCTCCATTCTAGTGTCTATCTGACCAGCGACCTCATATGAGGTCAAATGACCTCATATGAGATCAATTCTAATTACTTTGTAGTTAGGTGAAAACATTAAAACTTTTCCCAATTTTTTTTGTTCTGATATCCTTATCACGTTGTCGACGCCGGCAGGGCTGAACTGTGTCCACAACAACAAAGGGTGAATTGTGACTGTTACATCAATCAGAGTCGTCAACAACATTCGTAAACTATGGCATCGTCCACAGATCCTCGCAGAACTGCTGGAGCAACTGTCAACAGCCGCGCTCGCCTGGTTACCAGTGACGCGGAATGTAAACGCTACTATGGATCTTTGTGGAAGTCCACAACGGTCAGCGGAATAGTTCAAAACGTTGATGTTCGCAGGATCAACAATCGAAATCTGACATTCTTGACGGTAAACTTCAGTTTACCCAATCGTGAGAAAGAAGTTACTCTACCTTTATCAAGTGTCAAACTCGGTACTGGTGTTGACGAGACCCCGAACGCTGCAGAAGAACAAAA
>JAHNZQ020000049.1:529536-566406 GCA_019155205.2 Gracilaria vermiculophylla
ACTGCCCCTTTAACAGATGTCACCTTATTCTGTCTGCTGTTCAAGTGGGTGTTGAAAACGTTCTGAGAGTTTAAATATTTTTAGAATTAGTCGAGCTCCCGAAGGAGTTTTTGAGTTTTTAGAAACTGAGCGAGGTTCGAACTCAGGATTAGTTGCTCGCATGTAGTCTGATGACCACTGAGCTGCTGTGATAGCTCAGGACGTGTTCTACAACTATTTTTTGTTCACAGGCAATCCCGGATAACAGGTTTTTATATTTAAAAGTTCCAAAATATTGGCCTACGGGTCAAATTCCAATTTTTTATTTTTAATTTTGCGTGATGGTGCGCTGACCTCATATGAGGTCAATTTGACCTCATATGAGGTCAGCGCACCGGTCAGATAGACACTAGGGTCGTCGTTATCGTTGGTTTTTTGAAATTAAACTGTAACTACTACGCCAGAAGCGGAGAGC
Source organism: Gracilaria vermiculophylla (assembly GCA_019155205.2). NCBI lineage: Eukaryota > Rhodophyta > Florideophyceae > Gracilariales > Gracilariaceae > Gracilaria > Gracilaria vermiculophylla. Next base: position 529,991 of record JAHNZQ020000049.1, read on the forward strand.
GCCTAGTCGATAATGGTCCGTTTCGCAAGTTGTAACACGTGGGCACCGAAGTTTGTGAGAGTCAGATGTAACGATAATTTTGGGATGTTATAGCCGATTTTATTGGCTTTCAGGGTGAAGTGAAAGTAGAAGAGGCTAAAGTCGTGTTGAAGCGACAAAAATACGGGTCCGTCACAGATAACTTTGACAACAATATGTTGTACGCGTTGGAGCACCATATTGTGGGCAGGACGTACCGTTTTAGATGTTCTACCTGAAGGTCTCGGTTATTCACTACCACTTGCGGGTTTGTGATAAAGATATTGGGCCATAATGACAATACGGTTGCTTTTCTGGAGAGCAATCGTACCGGTACGGGGAGGGGAGGGGAGGAGGGGGTTATGTCGCCTTGATGTGGCAGTCAATGAACGATGTATTCACGTTACGGTCTGTTTCTAGTCGAGAATCGACGATACATTTCCTGCGAACGATTAAATTCCCCGCAGCTATCTGAATGGGAATGAATGCCATGGACGGTTGATATCTACCAAAGATTTTGGCAGATGCCTATTCTGAAGCTAATGAAAAGTTCCCATTGTTAACAGCTTCCTGGCGACCAGATCAGGTCCGGTGCCCGGGTATGGGACGGCTATAAGCCGTTTTCTTTTTGCAGCAAAGACCCCCAGGGTTGCAGAAACTATATATTTTATCATGGTGCCTGAATCAAATCGGATCCACTTGGTCAGTATCTAGTGCTTCGCTAAAAACCATTTGGGTACCATGCTTTCTACGTTCCTAGATGTCTGTGATGCCGCTACTCGTAATTCGGTTAGAGGCGTCCACATGGTCGATGATTGTTCGTTTTTCTACTGTGGGTTGTCCTGGAGCTTGGGCGTTCCAGAAATTCGGAGTGGGGACCAGTTGGTTTGCCGTAGCTGATGCTGCAGTGTTACCTATTGATTGGTTTCTGTCCCAAATTGTTGCTTCCGGCGTCCCATCGATATCTTATTCACCTTCTGCTAGTTTTGGTGTAGACCCTGTACGACAGTTGCACATCGTAATGGAGTCACAGTCAGACACCCAGGAGCCAAATGGTATTGTGATCAATGCAACCAACACAAGTGAATACCTCTCGATGGATCTCCAAGCACGGATGACTCCAGGATAGCTCGTACGGCTTGCGACTGCATGGATTGGGGCATTGCCGTTCGGTACGAAGCCTGTTGGCTTTCTGGTGTATTTGTCCTATAAGAAATGGGGAGCCCCACCCGGTTAGAACCATGCGTTACGAGCATTGCCGTGGCCAACATTGAAGTAGAGAGCACAGTAGGCGACCTGTGGGATAAATTGGAAACAGCCTTGGGGGCATGTGCATCTATCCAATGGACTGCTTCCGGTGCAGCTCCAAAACTGGCTGATACTCCCCTTTCTATGTGAGTGGAGTAATCGATTCCTGGAGCCCTGATGGCTACTAGTTTCCCCGTTCACCTATCTTCTGTTGGTATCTCAGTGGCTCATCCAGCTCCACGGGTGTCATCCATCCTTCCGTTACATCGGACGAGTGTGTTATAAAAAATTGGCGATGGCTCGGCAAATATTTATAGACCTGCGCCTTCATTGCCTTATCGAAATTAACGATATACAAGGAGTTCGACAACGAGATGGTAAAGGCGTTCCTACACCGGAAGGGGGCGGCAAACAGTGTGCTTACGAACTCTTGTTCAGTCTGGCCCTCCCGTTGGCGGCAATTCAAGAACTATGCATAGGTTTCTTGAATGTCCCCATTAGTAGCGTAAGTATGCAAGAGAGAGGTTCCCACTGGGCAATAGATGCAAATCATCTCTGCTGCATCCTCGTAAACGACCATGGGCTTCACGTCTATCATACTGTAGAGCAATGAATCAGCTGGTCTCATGATGTAAAATCGAGCCAAACACATGGATGCGAATTCTAAGAAAACGTTTTGGTAAAATTCAATCTTAAAAAGTTGGAAGAAATCATTTACTGTGATACGCTCAGCACCATTAAAGGGAACATGCCTCGTTTGCAAACTAAGGTGAATATACTGCTTATTTGTTTTCGGCGAAACTTCTACGGTATACGAAGGGACGCAATTGTTCTACCTGTAGGTGCAGTAATCGACTATCTTTATGAAAAGATCCTTCAACAGGCAGAACCTCCAGATTCTCATCATCAGACTCAGAATCGGATGATGTGCGCCGCTTGGGTTTATCACTACGGCGACGTCTGCCGTTACGGTGGGATTCTTTCAGCTCTCTCCGTCGGTGGTCTCCCTTTTAGTCAGAAGAGAGGCTAGATTTGGATTCGAAACTTGCAGTTTCCGAGCCCGATCCTGCAGCTCGATTTCTACTTCACTGGATTTTTATTCGCTTTTTCCTCTAGTTTCCGTTGTTACTCTGCCTCTGAGTTGAACAATCCGCAACGGCTAGGAGAACCCCCTATGACTCCCTTGGCGGTTCGACCAGCTGGCTTTAGGAGGTGATACATTACTCGGACCGTTTCTTCCCGAGCGTCTGTCTTTTTTCGTACTGGATCTGGTTGTTGCACACCACCAGAGGGTACTAGAAGATGGTCTGGTCAGCCAACCGAGTAAATCTGTCGTCTACCATTTGGGCCTTGAGGTGATCCCTCGGGTACTGCACAGGTAGTTCACGATTACCTTCGAGGCGGCGTCACTACTGGTGCTCCTGAAAAACGTCGATAGCCATTTCGTCGATATAGCCCGAGGCGTCCTGTTACAAGAACTTTTGCACCACTGCGGGAATCATTTCATTCAATTCATTCAAGGCGCATCAACGTATACGGCGGTGATCGCGGGGATGTTTAAGCATGACAATAATATTCGGACACCCTCAACGTCATCTTTTGTTACCATTTGATATATAGCATCTACATTATAGCCAGGGCCAGCATTGTTTTCCATTGTCGGTTTAGGTACGTCCTCTTTGTCGTGCTGTGGACCACTACGGAATAAACTATGCTTTGTTTCATAAGCGAATGCTTCTCGTTATGAATATGACGATTGGTCATATTTTGAATTTGATGACCAGTCATATTTATATTCATATGGAATCTATGATGCAATCATATATTTATGGTTGTGCATTCGATAGATCTGTTTATGTTAATGCAAATGCACCCACTTGATTGTTTATGTTTTGCTACTTATACTGAACCTTTGTGTATGTTCGCATCGAATAAAATGAACACGGGACAACCCTATCTCGTAATTGTGTGTACACTGTTCTGCACCTTGTTTGTGGTATCGACCTGCTCGATTTCAGATCGTACCCTAAATATCCCTAGTTATGGGCCCAGCACCGTTAACTTATCTGGCGTCAAGACCAAAGTTCTCTTGGGATGCAAAATCACCTCCTTGGACAGATGGCAAAGGGGTCAAGAAGAATACCGAGATGCAGTTCGTTTATGGCAGATGTTTCATAATGCCTTACCTGAATCTAACAGAAATAAGATTCTAGCTGCTCTGCAAGCTATTTGCCTTAAGTCTCAACTGTATGGACGTGCCAAGGATCTTTGCTTTGGTATATCTGACCACCAGTTAACAGATAATAGAGCAGTGGCCATGCTAGTTGGCAGTGTCTTTGAACGTGATGCCTTGACTGTCGTCAGTGAAGCATATCGCGCCTTCAACGCTCTATAGAATACTCGACGTGGTATTAGTGAAAGTATGAAAAACTTTGAGTCCCGATTCTCTGCACAAATCGCAAAGTTCAACTCAATATCCACAACGACTAAGCTTCCAGAATGTATTACGGCTTTTATGCTATTGTCAAACTCGGAAATCGACCACTCTCAGAGAGTATCAGTGTAGTATAGTGACCGTAAGGTAATTCTAGTATTTGGCGCCAAGGGTGGTGTGTACGGTTCGCATGGAGAACAGCCATGTGGACGACCTAGAGGTAATCTTAATTGCTAGATCAATTTTAGAATTTACTGTAGAGTGCCGGGGGCCCACCTCAGGTGCACCTCCCCCTGGCCACGTGGCCCGTCCGGCCGCGTCGGCCCGGGGGCCTCGCATAGTGGATATACTCACTGTGCGAACCATCCCCGTCACCAGAGTAAAGGGAAGCACCTCTTGGACAACTCTAACCCCGTTTTGGTTTCTACAGTCGACCATTACGGCCCGTCCATTACCTTGCAGTTCTACTAGCGCCCGTGCGTTGCATTCTATCACTACCAATATAGGTGCATTCCGCGCGCCCGCTATCTCGCACCCCCAGTTGTTGTGCTACCGCGTACCTCTCAGGTTTCCTTTTCCCACCTTCTAGGTTGAGCCCACCGCGCGCTCCCTAGCCACGCGTCCACACGAACACCCTTTGGTTTTTAGCCGCTTTGGTTATACCACAATCAGTACTAGCAGCATCTTCACCATTTAATGAAAATTTTAACGCTCAGTCCACAAATGACCAATTTCAAAGCGATATCACGTATCAATCTGTGTCTTCTGTTGTTAAGCAGTGCGATACGTCCTCGCCTGCGTCAGGGGATTTGAATGCTCTTAGCGCCAGTTCTGCTAAAACAACTACTCGTGGAAGAGTGCGTCGCGATAGAAGCAACGTCACAATGAGGTTTCCTTGTGACAAATGTGGCACGTATAGTCACTGGAAAAGGAACCAGAACCCTGAGCTTTCCTTCTCACAACATGTCAAGTGGTTTGACTCGCCACAGACCGCCAATGCACGAAACATTGGTGTTAAAACATCGTCTAGTTCAGACAGAGTGTCTAACAGAGACGATAGAATTCAGAAGAAGACTGTGTCTTTCAATATGGCTACAGTTTCCGGATTTTCAGCATCTTTACCCGTATCGGGTCAACGCGGACCACTTGTTGATGATGGAGCACCGTATACAGCGATAGAACAAGTTGAACTCAACCTCCTCTCTGAACATGCTGCAATTCGTATTGATTGTAAGCTGGAAGAAACGCCTAAAGCCCTTGAAGGTCACACGCACTGGCAATATGGTACAGGAGAGCATGGCAGTGCAGCTCGTCGCATCTTAGGATCAACTACTCTAACAGCAACGTCAGACAGTGGCATTTCTATTAAGATAACCCATCTCGTTCTGGAACGTTCATCGCAGTTGGTAATTGGACGCAATGAAACAAGAAAAGTCAACATAGAACATCTGATTCGAAACGCTGTAGCCTTTGTCGTGGATGGAAACTTTGACTGCATCTCTCTGGTTGATCACGAATTCTTAAGCTACATACCGCATGATCGCTTCATCACGAATGGAAACAGCGCTCCTACACTTTCATGTCTTAGTGCCGTGACAACACATGATATGCCGTGGGGCGAGGTCAAGAAGGTCATTGGCAAGGTTCACAAGCATGTTTGAGGTCATGCGACCGTTACAGATTACAAGCTCCTTCTAGAAAGAAACAACTTGTGGAACGAGACAATAGCGTCTTGTATTGCCAAGTCGATCGAAGAATGTACTGCATGCCGATGCCCATCTCCTCCTATGCCTAAGAGAAAGGTATCTATCAGTACCTTGTCTAAGAATTTCAATCAGATCGTTTGCGCTGATCATTTGTATCTGGACGAAGTAATTATGGTACATTACATGGAAATCGTATCCAGGTATTCTGCCGCATATATAGTCCCTTCTACTAAGCTGACGGATACCGTACTCTGTTTTAAGGCTGATTGGGTTGGACAAGTCTGGTACCCGGACTTCATTCAAGCTGACCAGGCGTTTCAAGTCGGAGAGTTTAGAGCCTATGCTGATAAACTAGGTATTCAGATCCGTCCAGTACCATCTGGTCGACATTCGAAAAACCCCATAGAGTCAAAGCACAATATTATTCGAAGTGTTTATCTGCGAATGAAATATGCGGCTGGCCTCGACCTTGATCCTAAGCTTGCCGCGCAGAAGGCAGTATCTATTTCGAATGATTTGTATGGCAACGATATCATGTCAGCATTTGAACTCGCAAAAGGATTCACCAATCATGTTGCATCTAAACCCCAGAAATGCATTTTACCCAAAGATGTTCGTGATTCGCGTGATAAGATGCGGGCTCGTCGTAAGCTGGCACTTATTCTTCGCTCGAAAGGAGCTCAAGAACTACCCATCTCTGTGGGTGATTTGGTCGAGGTTTTTCAAAAGAAAGAGCACGAGAAGCGGGGCAAATGGTCAGATGCTAAACCAATTCTTTCAATCAACCTTGATGCGAGATCAATCTGTGTTCCTGGAAAAGCTGGAAGACAGAAGACTGTTGCTATAGAAGATATCAGACCAGCAATATCACGAAACAACTTTGCACAATTATTTCAAGAAGGAATTGACACGATGGACGAGCTATTTGATGAGAAGAGTGCTGACGTAGTGCACCTAGATGCAACCTACGATGGAGACTCACCTAGAATGACTGAAGAACATTTCGATGATGATTTCTCAACTGACACCTCTAAGTCAGAACCCGGAATTCGTGACAGAATCTCTGTTTTCTGGCCGCTCGGTGACCAATTCTACGAAGGTACTGTGCACTTTTCCAGTTGTGATGGTCGTTTTGAGATTAACTACGACGATGGTGACGCCGAAAACCTAGAACTGACAAAGGAACACTGGAAGTTTACAAATGTACTTCCTGCTAATGCCAGTAAGGTTTCAAAAAATATTGAAGCAGCCAGTATTGAGCCCTCAATTCTGTCCTCTATGGTGAAGCACTTTGATAACAAGACATTTCTTATTCACCAAACACAAGGGTTTGATCGATTTCTCCTTGTCAATGCCTACAAGGCGGAAGAGGAAACCTTTCTGAAGACTGTGAGACCCGTCCCTAAGAATAAGATTCTACCAGCATCTAACATTATAAACAGTCATGCACTGTACAAGGTGAAACAGAATGATGATGGGTCTCTGAAGCTTCAAGCTCGCATAATACCGCACGTTAACGAAGATGACATGAAAGATTTGCTGAGCAAAGACTGCACTACCTGTCCCCCTACAGGTCTCATAATCTTGGAGTCTATTGCATCTCTATTTGGATGGACATTGTACAAGGCTGATGTGAAAGCAGCTTTTCTACAGACAGGATCAGCTCAGCGTGATGTATGTGTCAGGCCTCCAAGAGAGAGCAAGATGAAAGGATCTCATTTATGGGTCCTATTGACCGCTACCTACGGCCTGGTTAGTGCCAATGCCAAATGGCAGAATCAGTCAGACCAACTTATGAATGATATTGGACTTACATAGTCCATTCATGTTCCGCAGCTCTTCTTTCAGAAAGAGCATTGACGGTTGGTCCTAATCGTCGCAAAATTTGTGGACGACTTGAAGGCAGCTGCTTAAAGAAATCGTGCGAAGAGCTTTTTGGAGAAGTTTGATAAGAAGTTTAAGTTTGGTAATGTGAGCCATGGCCCTGGAAAACTTCGCTATTTCGGTATCAATAATACCCAGAACAACGATTGCACAGTCGAAACCGGAAAGCGCCAGATATCAAAGTGTCTCACTTGGTTGAACAGATTAATATCCTGAGAAAGTTGAAGAAGCCTGGCACAGCTATTTCGTATCCACGACCAACCGACAGCCATGAACGAGTATTATCCGTCCTTGTTTTTGCCGATGCATCACGAACGGATGACGTCGGTCAATTAGGAGTTTTAACTGGATTGGTGCTTGGTGATATAGAGAGGAATGCAATTTATCACTCTATTTCTTGGATATCGCAAAAAGCCGAAAGGCCGGTGAAGATTATAACTGCAGCAGATATCCTAGCTGCTGGCGAAGGTATTGATGAGGGAAAAGTTATCTCTAGTGCTTACTCTGAGCTACTGGATATGGACATTCGCGTGAGACTTTGTGTCGATTCAAAAGATCTGTTTACATCATTGTCTACTCAGAAAAACTCGATTGACAGATCAATCAGAGGTGATGGTGGATGTATCAGATACGAATTCCAGACCGGTGCTGTCGAGAGAATATCTTGGATACCTGGAAACACGAATCTTGCAGATCCTCCAACTAAGAAAGACAGTGCTCTCACGGATGCTCTTCGGTTGACTCTCTACTCAGGTAAGCTCTGCATGAACTTTGATGCTGTCTCAGGAACCAAAAGCTCAAAGAAGAACCTTGGCTGAAAAGGGAGGAGTATGAATATGACGACTGGTCATCTTTTGAATATGACGACCAGTCATATTTGTATTCATGTGGAATGTATGATGCAACCATATATTTATGGTTGTGCCTTCGATACATCTGTATATGTTAACGCAAATGCACTCACTTGATTGTTTATGTTTTGCTACATATACTGAACCTTTGTGTATGTTCGCATCGAATAAAATGAACAAGGGACAACGCTATCTCGTAATTTTGTGTACACTGTTCTACACCTTGTTTGTGTTATCGACCTGCTTGATTTCAGATCGCACCCTAACTATCACTATTCGTTGTCCAAAAATTGGTTGTTCAGGGAGCAAAGCGCACTATACTCCCTAAACATGGATTGCTGCATCTTAAATAGTCGGAATGTTTCCAGTTGGTATGCGATTTTGATACGTGCTAGCTGTATCACAACAGTCTTCCGAATTAATCGGTGCTCAAAGTTCTCCTTCCTTTCTAATCTTTTATTTTCGACAAATCGTTATGTTCTCCCAGTTTCTAAGTAGGGATACCATAATGTATTACAACGAAAAGCCCAGGCAGAACGGGTGGGTAGGCACAAAGAGAGGACTTATCTAAGGAACAAAGAGTAGCTCAAGTTATATAGACCAAATGGTACGAACAAGGATAGCGGCAGCACCAGTACTCATTGAGGAATGAAAAGGCCGCCAGGGTTACGTGAAAGAAGTGGTGGGAGCGGATGCAGCAGTTGCGGTCCAGTGAGCCCTATTCTTGTAGCTGGCTAACATGCTGGTCAACTTGGAAAACCATAGGGGTCAATACTTAGCCAGAAGATGCTTAACTTTACTGAGTAGTGAGAGAGGAGCTCACGCACCTCCCTAATAGTGGTACGGACCTTCGTTTCCCTGCAAACAATTCACATACCAATAGTATCGGCAATGATGGCTCCCTGCACTCTACCTACTGTAGCGTGCCGGCATTAATTAAAGGCTACCTTTCCTACTATCTCTTTATAAATCCCTTCCGGACTTCTGCCACCAAAACCACGGCGCATGCACTCCGCTGGGTGATTCGCCCACTGCACAACAGGTGTTCAAAATGTATTCTATTAATTTATCAACGAACCGCCAATAAAAATGGTATGCACTTTTTACAATTCTGGTTCCGTTTACGCCGTTATAAAATTTCCAAGCAAGCAAAGTAGAAGTCGCTTGAAGCAAACAAATGACGCAAAATGCCCACTCTTTTATTGCTATTTTTTTCTAGTTTCAGAACATTTTTACGGCATCTAGTAAGGCGATCGATCAGTGAATAGATTCTGTATTATTATTCATAAATCCCCCTAATTGCAATCTCAAATGCCATTCTTTTAGAAGAAGCATGCCACCGTGTTCATCTTTTTTGGAGAACAGAAGTGGATTAATAAGTATTGCCAAAGATTCAAATAAAATAAAATAAATCTTCTGCAGTTCTTCTACAACACTTTCATTAAATACGTATGAGTGATGGTTAATTTTGAAATCATAAACACAATATCCCTCTTTAGTTCGGTAAGACAATTTCAGAAAATTGTTTTAGAGAAAATTTTCGAGAAGCAGCTTTGACACTTCTTATAAATCTCATTCTTTTTTTTTATCAGTGTTCAAGCCGAAGATATAGACGCAAAAAAGGGAATTGAGCATACCAAGCTAAGAAATAAAAAGTTTAGTTGTAGTAAATGAGACGAGACGGCGGTTCAAAGGGAATTTTCAGAATCAAGAACCTCTTCTAGTTAATTAGCCATCCTTTTGTGCTCAATATTCAGCATTTTACAGGGCCGTCAAAGAAATACGGCTTTTACTTCCAGGCAAATTCCCAGCTTCTTATCCAAATTTTTTTCGGGTGGAAGCCTATTCTCAATCCAACATCTGCCTAATTGACAATATTTAAAAATCTCTTTGTCGACACACGAAGCATATGACCCCGTGACATAAGACCGACAATGGTGATTGATGGCCTTTAAAGCATCCGTTATACAGAATCATTGCGCAATTGTGTGCTCCTCGATCTTCCACCATATTATTTTGACTAGCATATGTGGAACGTTTTGCACTTTTAAATCTATTTTATGACATTCAGAGACCGATATTTGGCTGGAAAGTAGAATCGAGTAAAAGCGTAATGGTCCAAAGATCTCATCTACAAAGAATCTCGATACCAGTCATTAGAATACAAATGTTTAAGGCGTTATTCAGCTCCACTGCCGAGGTCTTTAGAGCGTTTTGGATTTATGAGCAAATATTTGTTCTGGCCACAATAAAGTGCAAATGATGCATATGAAAGGTCCAGAAAGCAAACCCAATGGCATGTTTTCTAGAAAAGCATGATGTTGTCAGATACAATCTTCTGCCAAGTCAATGACCTTCCGCTGATACATTTGCACAGAACCATGCAGAGAATTTAACATTATTCAAATATCCCAATTTCGGTTTTGATATGTAGTTGACCGGTAACGTTGAAATTGATAATATAACTTGGATGCATCTGCAAAGTTTTTGCAAATTCATTGCTGTATCTTAAGTATTTTTTTTAACACTTTCAGTACTTATTTTGGTTCAACCGAGTTACGTAATACAAGAAAAAAAGGATCAGGCTTTTTCAATACTGGTCAAAATTTTAACACTTAAAAGGGATAACATAAATCTTTTTTTACGAACCCGTAATTTGAGGTACAGAGTCGAGCATGTAGAACTTTGATTTTTGATTCTGTGAATAAGAAAACTAAAAACTCATCCTTGTAGTGTCGTTGACTTCCACGAAGATCTAAAGTAGAATATATATTCTGTGTCACTAGGGTTCAGAACAGTGCCGCTGTTCATGGTTGTCCCAACAGTTTTACGAGAATGCGTGGACGATTCCATGGTTTATAGATGTTTTTCATGGCTATGATTGATGCAAAAGTAGCAAATGACCTTTATGAGTTATGCATGTAGTGCAGCGCTGCTGTCAGCAACAACATGATAGGGTTTCCAGAACAGAAAAAAAGGGAAACGTTTGTGTCTCGAAAAATTTCTGAAATACTTAGAGTTAAAATCATCATATGAGGTTAAGGTACAGTACAGACTGTTTCAAAAACATACGACATGCTGTGAAATCTAAAAAATCGACCAAGTGCATACTGTACGCCTAGAAAAATAGGTTTCAGAAAAAAGTAAAGTCAAAAACCCGTTTCAAAAACATGTGATCATCAATAACAAATCTTTACTGCGCGACGCTCAATAGTTTATTTTGCATCTTTTTTTCTGTATAACACTAATGCAACGTTTTGGCATCGAATTGGTGTACTTATCCACTGTTGAAACTGTTATAGATTTCCAGCAATTTTTAATACAGTTTTTGAGTTCAAAAACTGTCTGAAATTGCCTTCCATGCGCATAAACCACCATCGCCATCAGTCCCCGAACGAATTTCAATTGGGTTCAAATCTGGTGAGCGCGCTGGTCACTATAGAACAGATACTTCAGACTTCTGTAGCCAATGTTTTATTAAAGATGAAGTGTGTACAGGCGCATTATTCTGTTAAAAAAAGAAATTTTCTTCATGGAAACATAAACCAAACGGTAGCAAATAATTGTAAAGAACATCTTGATATTTTTCCGTATTCATGTTTGTTTCAATGAAGGCAATTTCCGTTAGACCTTTTTTAGAAATGCCTGCTCAAACCATTACAGAGCTTCCACCTGAATGCCTGGTATAAAACTCATGACGTTCCTTACGAAGATCGTGCCAATAAAATTTATAGCAATCTGGTCCGTCCAAATTGAACTTTTTTTCATCAGTAAAAAAAACATTTTCCCATTCTTTTTTCCAATAGGCTTTTCCAGTACACCAGTCAACCCTCTTCTGCTTGTGATGGTCTTGGAGAAAGAACGTTTTTTTAATTTTTTTATATTTAAATAACTTTGTGATGTTTATCTGCCTCCATGTAGTAGATTCAGAAACGTTGAGATTTATATTAATTCCAAGCACTATACTTCTCGTTTGCAAACAGCCGTTTTACTTTCTCTCTTACCTCCTGGGCTGAGCTTCTTTGGGCGTCCAGGAGATCGTTTTAGGCTATATAGATTCGGGTTTTTGAGAAAAGTAGCAATTATGACCCTAGAACGCTTTAATATTTTAGCAATAGCACTGTTAGAATGTTTTGTCTGTCTTTACGTTAACGATTTGAAGCTGTTCTTTTTTGGAAAGTGGCGGGCCTCGAGCCATTTTTACTATAAAGAAGACGGTGTACATATCTTTTTGAAACGATTCTGCATAGACTATGCGCAAAATCTAGTCTACAGTACAGTTTTGGCGCACTTTTGAGGGGTAGTATGTTTTTGAAACGCACTGTATTTTAGTCTTGTTTTGAGCATATTCTTTATCAGGTCGATGTCCAGATCGTCAATTGTGTTATTGTCAGCCATCACGGCAACACCGGTTTCCGCCTTAGAAACGACGCTCACATTGACGACTGCTGCAGAAAAGATTGTAGCAGTGTCAACTGCAGCGCCGAACCACACACCGACTAGCAAAGCAGGACGCGGCGAAGCAGGGAGCAGTGGTGTGGGGCTGGGAAATGATTCCTTGGGAAGTGATAATATGAGGTCTGGAACTTCATCGAGTATGATTTAGTTATGACTGGAGTACTCGCAGCAGCTGGGTGCCGCGGAGTGGTCAGAGTAGCCATAAGATCTTTGTTTATGACGTCATAAGGCGTCGGCTTTGGAATAGACACATCTCTCATGAGTTTCAATGCGGGCGCCCCGCGCTAAAACTGCGAGATTGGGAGACCCGGTTTCCAAATTTCCTTTTCATATCGTCGAGCCTTAATATTACCAGAAAGCGTAGCTGTTTATCATCCGATAGTAAGTGAAAGAACATTCAAAGATGTCGGAATCATTGTAGCTCGTTTAGGATGATTTTGTAAAGTATATATGTAACACGGGACGCCGTTACACAAGAAACTCTCGAAGGTTTCTTTAGAGTCGCGGAAAATTTTTTTCACTTATTTCCATATAGGAAAGAACTTGGAATATATTAATGATGAACGACATGTAAATTGTGACCAAGTGCTCGAGTTCCGAGTCAAACCAAAGACTTCCATTTTTGAAGACAATTTGAAGTTAGCGAAGTGTTTAAAAGCTCATTAATGGGCATTTATGCAGATTTCATTGCTGCGTTGTAATCACCACCTCAGCCAAGGGGGCTCCGGCCAGCCGCTCCGATATCGCACACGCAGTCAAATCAGGGTCCATCGTTACCTTCGGCGCACGACCGGAGAAAAGCTCGTCTTTTTTCATCAGGGACTTCGCGTTCACAAGGTCACAGCCCGCTTCCGTGTAGTAACACCAGCCCAAGAAGTTCATATCGCCGTTTGCCAACTACATAGGGCGGCTGATCGCTGGTACAACCCAGCGGTGTCTCATGGCAATTCATTTGAAACCATGCAGCAGCTGAAAAAGGGCCTCATACAGGCATTTGTCTCGGCCGATGAACTATCCAAGGCCAGACTGCAACTAATCCAGTTCCTACTCCGAAGTCAATGGAGGAGCACATCACCTGCTTCAACCACCTCATCAAGACACGGTAAACACCACTCTCCAAGGCCTACTATCAATCGGCGCGGGTTCGAACCACAAGCGCGGCTGCGCGGTAGTTCAGAGTGCATCGCTAAGGTCCGTATGGACGAGCGAACGCTTGGAAGCATGGCAGGCGCAGAGAATGCGGACGTACAAGATGTAGGAAAGAGGTTGAATTACTTGATGCTTGCCCTCGTCGGTTAATTGGACTTGTGTAGCTAAGCATCTAGCTTATAGTGTCATATCACGAGCATTGATCAAACATGATTACTGTCGGGTACCTATCTCACGCAAATTAGCTAGGTGCAGCTCAAAAACTTATGATCACATCAACATGATTATAGCACTTGTTGCGTCATATTTCGCACTCAGACTTTTTCAGTCTTTGATGCTGCTGCATTAAACTTGCTAACCCAACCTTTTGTTTTGACACGATATTGATTTGCTTTCACAGTGTGCCATAGAGAATGAGATTTCTACTTACAGGCTTTTGTCATTGCATCAGCAATATTTTGTGCGCTTGGTATCCAGGCAAGGCTGCGAAGCTCGATACGTTCATGACTTCCTCGTAGAGCGCTAAAATCAATTTGTAAACGCTTTTCCAACATCTTTGCTTCCTTTCCGACCACGTTGAATAAAGTTCGTGAGTCAATGTATCCGTCAATCGTACTAGTGCGGCCCAAAATTTCCGAAACCATATCTATGGATATGTATTCGTTGTCAAAGCCGTAGACAAGAGCATGAATTTCGGCAGCCATCACAGAGCGCGTGACTCTTCTGCAACGCGAGCTTCCGTAATGAAAAATATAGCCTTCCCTGTTCCGTCCACCAATAGAAGTACATATCCTAATTGGGATCTAAAGTCTACGACATTTGCAAATGATGCATCTGTGAATAGAACCAGACGGATAGAGCTCAGTTACAGAGAAACATACCGAATTCCAACTTCAGTTGTGGTATGAAAATGTTTGACCACGTCATTCAGGGCCTTCATCTGATTTTTGGGTGGTTTTTGAGAACCAGGGGCAAGCAACTGTACTGCAGCGCATACATCAGGGCGCACGAAGTTGCCGATATACTGAGCAGCAGCGCGGATACTTTTAAACTCTTCTGCATTTGTGACAGCTTTGAAAGATTTCAACTTCTGGGCCTGCGTGATGCAATAGGACCCATCCATAATCCTTGCAATGTAGACTCCATTGAAAACACCACCATTTTGTTTCACCAGTAGCTTGCGTTGCTTGAATTAAAAGTGGCAAAGTTTCTCTTCGTGCGCGAGGAAATCTGGTGAGCCATGTCCAAATGAATAGTTTACCTGTGGTACAGTAAGGGCGTCCAAGTTATTTTCCACTCTGCGGAACAAAACACAAGGGTCCACTTTTGTTGCTTGCATTTTCAACGCCTTTTTGTGATGCGTTTGGTATGTCAAGAACCAGTGTAGTCCACTCTCTGGTATGCCATAGAGGGATTAAAGAGCCAAAAGAACTTCTTCATCGTCAAGTTCCATCTTCAAAGGGAGGGAAGGTAAATTTGGCGCTCAAGTGAGGACTCAGATTGAACATACGCTTGAGATATATATAGCGAAAATATGGTTTGTTCTCTTGTAGGCAGGCTGCAAGGCAGATAGTTAGTCTTTGTCAAAGTCTGGTAGCCGTAAGGGCCATGGTTAATATAGATGATGACTGAAAATCCGAGTAGTTCTGAGCGACAAGTCTTGATTTCTTGGTTTGCTTTCCTTCAATCGTTTTGTAAGTCAACGAAACGATTACCATATATACGGTGTCGTTCTGGCACAGACGATCGCTTGACGACCTTAAAGGTATCATTCTTCAGCAGACCGTGCAATTCAGCCTTTCGCGCTTATTTCAATTGTGATGCGGCCTCAGGGGGAGCGATCTCGACTTTTATAGAGCCAAACATCGCTGCACAATGGTTTTCTCCAATTGCAACAAGATCCTTACTGAGATCCGATGTATGCCCTCCATCAGCTGCTTGCGGATCATTCCCCGTTATTGTATCCGGTTTAGTCGAGAATTGGCTAAGAGAGGATCGAACAACGGGTTTCACCACAGTGGGACGGAAAATCTTTCGACCAGACGGAACTTGAACCACTGCAGTCTCGCCATCGATTTGAATGAAGGAAAAAAGCCCTTCCCATTTCTTGCTGCTCTCTCTGTGAACATATACTGGAGATCTAGCAGGGAGCTTTCGAAGCTCAGAACTAGCTACCAAACGCTTCGGACCGTGGTCGTTCTTCAGACAAAATGCTACACGCCGGGCTGCCTGCTCTTTCTGCACTGCTTTAGAAGCTGCGTTCATTGCTTGTGCTCGTTGCAGTTGAGTATCAGCACATCCTTTCTTGGCCGGGAGCGGTAAAGCACCGAACACCAATAGTGTCGGAACGAGCCCTTCCGGCCCAATCGTGTCATTAATGGCCTTGAAAGCCATTTGTAAGCATTCTTCATTACTCTCAGAACGCGGCATAGAGTTGGGAATCTTGAGATGAGCAACTCGAAGAAGCGCGTGATAGCGCTCGACATGGGACATAGTCGACGAAGACTCGATAGGGGCTTCTACGATTGTGATGCCTTCGGCTGTTGCATTTGCTGCGATCTCGGCAGAGACAAAAATGGATCCTTGGTCTACATGTAGAAAGTCCGGGGGTCCAAGGTAAACACGGCTCCAGCATTTTAGGATCGTTTTCCAGACGTGATTGGAAGTCATGTTTCGCAGAAACTGGGCAGCGTTGAAATTTGTTGCCTCATCTACAAGATGGAGTACGAGGTGGTTACTTATGTACGTGACGTCAACTGCTACGATGTGGTTGAAGCGCAAATCATCAGTGCCAATGGTGACCTTAAAATGACGAGGCCTTCCGCTTTGACGGACACAACTGTCACAATCACTGATGATTTCTTCTAAATTCTTGCGCATTGAACCTTTTACTCCTTCGGGGTTGGCTCGCTTGAGAAGATTGTACAGAGCCTAGAAGGAGGGGTGGCCAAAAACGCGATGGAGTTTCCGAAGTTCTGGTTCAGTGTACATAGCGTACTTCAGATCCTCAGGCTTCCAACGGTGTAGGAGAAAGTAATCTTCCATTGTCTATTTCTGCTCTGCGTTCTTGAACTTCACTGTTTCATCTTGGATGCTGTGGTCTAATCCATCTTCTTTCATGTCAGGCATTCTAAGTAATGAGGAAATGTTATCCTTCATTATTTGGAACTGTACGTCAATAACCAGGTCTAGGTCTTTGAAAGGGATCGGGACCAGTGCAGTACCAATTGCCCTAATTGTACCACCGATTCCAAACATGGAGCGTCTGCTGAGGGTGTCGATGTTCATTGGAACATTAAAAACTTCCCAATAAGCACTATACTGTTTGTATGACATGAACAAGGACCTATTTGCACATGAATCAATGAGAATTTCTTTGAAACGCGGGGCTTCTCCCATGGATAATGCTGAAAACATAGCGGCTATTTCGGCTTTAACATCTGTTGCAAAAGCTCTACCATATGTAAAAGAAGAGTTTGCCAAATACGCTTCCATTTCTCTTTGCACGGAGTGCATTTCTGTTGCGAGATATGCTGCATTCTCGTCGTCCGAATCGGAGAATTGAACTTCTTCTCCCAGTTCATCGTCCTCCGGAGCTTCATCTAATTGTTCAAAGATATACGCCACGTCCTCAACAATGACCATGGCGGACGGGTATGAGGCTTCCAGGCGTTGAATAGCAGCGCGGACGTCTTCCGGAGAGTGGTGGGTTCGAGCTTTGTGGCCCTTTCCAGACAAATAACAGCCCTTGGCTCCTTTGATCCATCTGGAGGATAGTCGTCGAGGTCGATTATGTCGATGATTTCGAAAAGATCCTGTGGATCCAAAAGATCGCTTCGCTTCACCACCAAACTTTCTTCCAAGACTGTATAGAGCAACACCGTCTTCTTCGCTCTTAGTAAGATAAGAGCTTGCGGATTTTCTTTCATGGGGAAGGAACGTCGCAATCCTGTTAATTTTTTCTTGAGCTGTGCTCGGGACACGCTCTCTAAGCTATTGTTGGATTCGATCGATATCGCAGGAGACAATCAGCTGATCACGGAGTAGGACGTCATGCTGAATGTTCATAGAAAGTTGCTTTTGAAGTGGAGATAGTTTGAACGAAAATGTTCTGAAAACTTCCGCTTCGCTGCTGTCAGGATCGTCTTTCATTGCATCTCACAATTTCATAGTCTAGTGTTGGAGTAGGATACGGGTTTTCTGCTCCTCGCCAGTGTAATAGTCCAATAATTTCTGACTAGCCTCGTCAAACATATCATCGGGACGATACACTCGGGTGTAAAATGACATTGCTTCAGCCTGTAGCATAACAGGAAACGCTTCAGCGTTTTTCTTGTCTGGTGGACGGCAGATGCGGGACAGAGTCTCGTGGAGAAAAAATGCAGATGAAAGCTCTTCATCACATCGACCACTGTACTTTGCTCGGCCTTGGTGTGATTTCATTATGCTATTGTTGCCAAGGGAGTAGCCTGCAGAGCCAGTTTTGTGTGCTTATGAGTTGGGTCTGTTGGTTGACCTTAATTGGGGTTTTCTTCCCCCCTCGAGATTAGCCGAACCATCTGCATGCTCAACAGTAAATTGACGTGCCTTTTTATTCTCACAGTCAGCAACATCTTGATGGACATTGTATTGTAGGGCGGAACGTAGTTGATATCGATGGGAACTTCCTGATCTGTATTGATTAGGTGTGTCGCGGCTATATTACTGTCTGAAACGTTACGGATAATGGGGGCATCTTCCGTTCTGAGAACTGTGTCTCCTCTCATCTCCCTCCTAGACCCAAGCAGTTGGCTTTCAGAGCCCGCATCGGCGGTGGAAGGAACGAATATCTTTTGTAAAAGGCATTCAACGAGTGCCATTGCTCGCGGAAAGAACCGCTTACGTGTCACATGCACACCATGAGAGACCAAAAGTGCAACCAACTTTTGCGCCAACTGCTTCGGCATAGCTTCAATTGTATTCCTGCGAAACGTTGCAGTGTACTCAATCCCAAGGGCTCCACCAGTGAATCCAGTTCTCTTTAACGCTTCCCACATTTCTTCGCAGTACGACCTAACTTCCTCGGCGTATGCAATTTTCTCCGCTGCACTTGTGTTTGCAAAAGAAGGTTCAGGATCACCAGCTTCGTAGATGATAATAGTAGGCTGCTCTGAATGCGTCCCAATAGACAGGTGAGGATTACTCTGATCTGAGTTTGCCACACCAGGGGGATCAGAACTACTGGGTTGATCATCGGTCCCGGACATGTTGCGTAGCTATACTTGTGACAGAATGGTCATGACGACCGATGAAAGTTATAACTATCAATCGGCACGTGTTCGAACCACAGGCGCGGCTGCGCGGTAGTTCAGAGTGCGTTGCTAAGGTCCGTATGGACGAGCGAGCGCTCGGAAGCATGACAGGCGCAGAGAGCGCGGACGTACAATATGTAGGAACGAGATTGAATTACTTGATGCTTTCCCTCTTCGGTAAATTGGACTTGTGTAGCTCAGCATCTAGCTTAAAGAGTCGTATCACGAGCATTGATCGAAGATGATTACAGTCGGGTACCTATGTCACGCAAATTAGCTAGGTGCAGATCAAACAATTATGACCACATCAACATGATTACAGCACCTGTGGCGCCATATTTCACACCTACAGCTACCTTCAGAATTCATTCCGTACACACACAAAATACATACTCTCGGAAACTACGCCACCGGTTACCCGTCAGACCTCGAAGAAGCCCTCAACGTCGTCCGGACCTCGCACACCTCGGACAATTGGCGCCGTACGAACCTCAACCACACTGCCCTGAACCCATAGGGTCGGTATCGGAATAGTCGCCATTCTCGCCGCACTAGTAGCACCAATAACAGTGGTCCAAACCAATCCACCGTCTCTGATCCGTCGACAATCAACAAGGAACAAACTGCGGCCAATTGAAGACCCGGTAACACGAAGAACGAGATCTAAGTCCGCGTATACCCCGCCCACAATCGATGCATGCGTTGTTGACAGCATGCTTGGAGAAACGCGAACCACCGTTGTCGGCGGATCACCTCCTCGAACCGCCCAAGACCACTGCCGTCAAGAACCTAGGGGCAGCGCATGTTGGAGCGGCCCCCACACCCGCCTTCGCCACATCTACTAACCCCCCATCTACCCTCTTGGCAGTAGACTTAGGCCCAGTCGTTGAGATGATGTACGACGGCATTCTGAATGGCCACAGATTCGTCTTCGATCTCCACCCCGGAGCCTCCGATTCCTTCCTCTCTCTTGCCGCCGCCCGGTTCTGCCCACTACACCTGCGCTCTTTGCCGTTCGACCAAACAGAACTTGGGGACAGCTCTACCGCCCGGATAAAGTCTGTGACGAAGAATTTCATTCTACTGGGCAATTCGCCGGCCGAAAGCACAAAATATGTGATACAGATGCGGGAAACCATCGACGACCTACCCCTGAGGACGGTCGGACATCAGTGGCTCCGCAACACACTCCCCGCTGTAGATTGGGACGCGTACGGTCTGACAGTAAAGCGTGCTGATGGCTCCAAGTTCCGCGTACTTCTCCGCAAGCATCTATCCTCCGCACCTCCGGCCAAATCTGAAATCATTACCACGATCTTGTTTAAGCGCTTTTGCCGATTACCACGCAACAAAGGAGTGCGAGCTCTTTTTTCCAATCGCGTCCAGCGCATCTTTTCTATGCTCAGCCACCCGGAGCTCTCAGAACTCGTCGAGAAATATCACGACATCTTCCGTGCAGACTTCCCGGACACGCTTCCGCCAAAAAGAGACCTCGATATCGAGATCAACCTTGAAAAAATTGAACCTACACCAGTCCGCCCGGTCATCCGCCTCTCCGCATATGAACTCACACTGCTGCGCGACACCTTGGACCATCTCCTCCGCTCGGGCCAGATCCGTTCCTCAACCTCCCTCTACGGAGCACCCGTCTTCTTCGTCATAAACAGGTTTGGAGAACTCCGGATGTAGTGCGATTATTACGGGCTGAATCGAATAACAATACCCGACTCCACACCCCTGCCGCCCATAAATGAAGAACTAGACCAGGTGGCAGGAGCGCGATATTTTTCCCAAATTGGTTTAGTAGGTGCCTACCACCAAATGAGGATACAGGAGAAGGATATTCTTAAAACTACCATTCGCAACCGCGTCTGTCCCTTCGAATGGCGTGTCTTGTGTTTGGGGCTCTCTAATGCCCCAGCCGCGTTCTCGCGGCTCATCCCGTCCCACCTTCGCTCCCTCAATGGACGGTCCCTGGTGCTCCATCTCGACGACATCCTGGTATACAGCCGAACTCTCGAGGAACACAAGACGCACTTGCGCACGTTATTCGACGAACTCCGCGCAAACAACTTATTTGCGAAACGCAGCAAATGCGCATTAGGCGCGAGCAAAGTAAACTTCCTCGTTTTTTGTGTGTCAGAGAGAGGCATGGCCACACAAGACCACCTCACCAATTCCGTCCGCAACTGGCACACACCACGCAACATTCGGCATGTATAGCAACTCATGGAACTGTCCAACTTCTACCACCGTTTTACCAAGGGGTATGCACACATCATGCGCCTCATCTCAGACCTGCTCCGCACCCACACCTTCTTTTAAGGCACGGAACAATAAGAAGCTTTTAGAAAGCTAAAGGACGCACTCACCTCAGCCCCGATGCTGGCTCACCCGAACCCCACCCAGCCATTCGTACTTGCCACCGACGCCTCTCAATTTGCCGTCGGTGTGGCACTCTAGCAGAACTGACACCCCGTCACCTTCCTCTCCCTCCATCTCTAGTTGGCAAAGAGGAAATGTGATACGGCAGATCAAGAGCTCCCCGCAGCCCTGATAGCCCTTCGTGCATGGAGTCGGTACCTCCGAGCTCGCCACTTTACGCTTTTAATGGATCACGACCCGATCTTATATCCCGAGACGAAGCACAAGCTCTCTAGACGACAGTGCAAATGGCTCGTTGAAATCCAGGAACTCTAGTTTGACACCAATCACATCCCGGGAGCGAGAAACAATGCAGCCGATGCCCTCAGCAGCGGCCTAGATCACGAGCAATCACGTCTGTGCGCTCTTTACGCCCAGTTTTCCGACAAACATACCCGCATCCGAGCTGCATACGAGACCGATGAGCCAGCCTAGTTGCTGCTGCCTCCAGACAACGACCTATCGCCGAGCTTCCACCGTACCATGAAATTTCAGATAACGAAAGAACTCCTTCATTGGAGAGGAATATCGCCAGCACGGCTCTCTATCCACAACGGGAGCCTTTGGAGGGCGCTCATCGTACACTTCCAAAACATTATCCACCGGGGTGCTGGTAACATGTACTGCAAGACTTCGCACCATGCTTATTAAGCACAGATATACAGGGACATATTCTTTTTCACCCGTGAATGACGGCAATGCCACTTTGACGAAGTGCACAACATTGTACCCCCAGGCAAACTACAGTCCGTACCCATCCCAACTTGGGGCCGGGAGATAGTCACTTTCGACTTTCTGACGGAGCTCGGAAGTAACTTCGCGGGAGAAGACACAATCCGCGTCATAGTCAACAAACAGTCGAAGCGAGCACTTTTCATCCCCACCACGAGTTTGGCCTCAGCAAATGAGACATTCGGACTCTACGACAGCCATCTATTCTCGAAGTTTGGGATCCCTCAAAATCTCGTCTCTGACCAAGATCCAACGGTAGCCTCACAATTCTGGCACTCCCTCACGCGCCTTTAAGGCATTCAATCGAACGTGTCGTCAGCAGAACACCCCGAGACGGACGGCAAGTCACAGAATCTCATCCAAACCCTGTCGGCAATGCTCCATCCCACATTCAAGGCAGCCCCGGCCGAATGGCCCCCGGCCCTGCCAACGCTGGAGTTCGAATATAGCTCCTCACGACAGGGAAGCACCAGAATTACACCATTTAAAGTCAGTCCAGGTTATACTCTACCTTCACCGGCGACGCACGCGCTCCACATGCCAGAACCATCCGATACCGTTGACTAAGCCACACCCCGCGACGCTCTTTCGGCTTTTATCCGCGACAAACGTGCAACGGCGATTGCGCGCAGGAAGCACTATGCAGACAAAAAGCGCTCCAACCTACAACTTTCCGTTAACGACCTCGTCTTGGTGCGCTCTGACCGCATCTTGTCTCCCGAACGTGTTAACCAACCCATAAAAATGGCAGCCACGGTTCCTTGGCCCACTTCACGTTTTGGAAGTCCCAGGCCCGGTATCCTATCGCATGGAACTACCGCCTACAATGCGTCTAGCACACGATGTTTACCACGTGCCAAAGCTCCGCTGTTTCTATGGCGACCGCTCCAACACACTCGACATCGTCATCGACAATGATGATGTAGTCGAGCAAGAAGTAGACCGCATTCTGAAAACACGTCGTGTCCACCGCTGTGTCTACAACCTCACGCGCTTTACCGGAGATTGCGACTCCGACACAGTCTGGTTACCACGCTCCACGCTACGCAACTATCGCGCGAAATTGGCCAAATTGACCACCACCCCTTCCTCACTGAGACAGTATCGTCGTGGGGAGGAGCCAGTGTACGAGAAGGCAAATTCGAGAGGGGTTCATGACTAACAGCACATCATAAACAGAGACCGCTGTCCAACAGAGAGAAACGGTCGGGCACGGCACAAATGCGCCGTGCAATCAAAATGGCCGTTAATTCGGAACAGATAGTATATACTTAGAAACAGCTAGTATATTTAAAAACAGATAGTATATACTCAGAAACAGCTAGAATATTTCGAAATGGCAAGCACATACTTACAAAAAGTCAGTATACTCAGAAACAGATAGTTATTTGGACAGTTAAAAGAGACCAGGCCCAATTATCCTTGGAGAGAGGACCAGGCAGAATCTTCTCAACCCTTCTGTGTTAGACACAAGCTCAACCGCAAAATAGTACACACAGCCATCATCCGTCATCCTGAGGCGTTTTTCAAAACTGCGTAATATCGTGGACGTAAGGGAGATGTTGCAGCACCAAGCGTCGCATAAGTTCAGAGAAACCACACAAAACGGCCCTCCGATATCTCACAAGGGGAAAGAAAGAGAAGGTCTGAGCTAATACACGCAGCGCAAGGTGAGCTCTAAAGCCCTACAGCATGATTTCTCGAGCGCAGTGTGTAGCAAGTGAGAATAGTACAGCTGCATAGCGGTGGGGAGGCGCTCTGATTTGTAGTGCTGTGCTGCTGTTGTGGTGTTTGTACGGCTGCCATTCGTCGCGACGCGAAATTAAGCGAGCTTCATTCGTGAGAAGATACATGAGGTGGTACGGTATGATGGGCCGCTGCAGGCTGTACAAATTTTACACCATGAGCCATAAGACTTAGTGATTGTCTATGACATGATGCATCTGAGAACGCAAAATTTTTCATGCGTTCAAATTTCTGCTTTCGGACCCCTAAGCGTTCTATTACTTGTGAAGACGAGGGTGCAGTAGACAGACAGTTTGAACTTCAAGAGTTCTTTCACAGCTACAAAGGCACCAAACCATTATAGTCGGCTCTCTATTTCTATACACTCCCCAAATTTTGTGTGTATACAAGCGAATTATCCGACATTTTCTAGGTAGAACTTCATATCTCCTAAAGCATTTAACTTTGGATAAACGAGCTAAAAATGACTCCTACAACTTGATGCGTCATACCATGATCTCTATTCAACTACCAACATCACATGTCGAGTTTAGCAGATTGAGTGGCTACTCGCATGTACAGATATACGAAAGCACAATTATCTATGGTATAATATGTACTCCACACCCCACTACAATTTCGGCCACGCTTCAATACAACGGTCGCATCTAGTCTTTCTACAGCAGTAATGCTGTTTGTTATATTACGGCTTTTAGAGGAGACAATTTACTTAGATCTGCATTTGCCGTACGGTATTGAAATTTTACTGTGTATAACATATTTTAAAAAAACGTTGTTTGCGTATAGCAAACCTTTTCCACGTACAAAATATCTTTTGACGGAGACATAGTGCCTCAGAAGTGTACAGATATTTCGAGAAATTCAAAAAAGACCTTTTGATGGCATTATAGGTGCACGAGATGGCATAAAAATAGAATTCCAAAGGCCAATTTTGACGGCAGTGGAGGATCCGCTGAAGTTTAACGTAAGGAAGGTTTTCTTCGTTATCGTTTTTCAAGCAGTCCTTGACACGAATTACAAGTTTTCGTTCACATCTGCCAGGAACGCGGGAGGAACACAGAACTCATCGTCGTTATCTGCAACCAAATTAAACATATTACGGAGAAGTGATGGTCTTTCCCTTTGAGGTACAAAGGTTGCCGATGATGCATGTTGAAGTAAAGAATGAATGCTAATACCCAATTCTGGCAAAGCGCTAACAGATATGCAGAATGCTTTTAAATATTATCAGTCGTGTGTAGGATGTCTGCAGAGAAAGCACTTGATGTGTTTATTTCTCGATTTGGTACTTCTTTGTTTGCATTACGATATCGGATTGCGAAGTGTACAATGATTGTCATGGTAGCGGCAGAGCTCTGTAGCTTCATAATCTACAATGCAGATTATAACCTGTTTGAAATGACTCTAAATCCAGGGTTAGCCAGAACTCCGAATCATTGAAAAGGGGTACAGTATTCTCCGTACATGGAATAGTTATCTTCTTGTATATTTGCTCGCAATTGACACATTTTATAAGTCTTTGTCTGAAAGCGATCATTCTTGTGTCTACAAGAACGTGTCACAATCTACAAAACGCTACCTCAAAACAAGACGCCTTTCATCTGCTGATAATGGCATCGAAGAGTCATTTCACTGTCCTTTTCAGTTTCTTGAGCAACATTTCCCTTGCGTGTGAGAGAGAGACTATCACAGGGATAACGAATTCTTATAAATTCAACTGCTTCTCGCACAATTCGAACAAGAGTGGATGACATACGATCCATTGGATTCAGTTCGTAATTGCGGTTTGGTTTTTTCAAGAATTAAAGCAAGGAAATTGGAAAGGCATGTTCTTTTCTGCTCTAGTTTGTATTCCAACACCTCTTGCATCGTACGTAGTTTCGCGTTGTGTGCCCTGCCTACCCAAAGTGACCTGAAGCCGCTTTACTCTGTTCATTATGAAAGGAACAATGGCAAAATGTAAATTGCCACGTCGACTAAGGAAGCAGATCAGGCAATCCTTATAAAAACTGGCAATTACACATAGTGAAGTTTTATAGAATTTCTACATTACACTTATGAACTTATCATATGCCAATCATTCCCCATCATACCACACTATCATACCAGCATGTCTATGCCTATGTAAGGGGCAAGTTGCAAGAGTTTAGAATAATCATCAGAACTTCAATTATCAGTCTTTTGGTAAAAGATCTCAGCACTACGTCAGAGAAGATTTACCAAGAATCATTTTCCTTTTTCCTCAACATAACTGTTCATCAGATTTACAATCCCGACTTTCTACCATGTCGAGTGGCGGAATCAAAATTGCTCCTTTGAAGCGGAGTAACTAGAGCTCTTGGAGGGACTTAATGCTCGCTCTTTGGAAGTCTCATGATCGTCACCAAGACTTACATGAAGAAGGTGACTCACCTGATGATGAACACAATGAAGCGAAAGCAACATTTCTCATCATGAAAAATATTTCCCGTTACGTATACTACCTTGTTCGTAACCTCCTGCACCCGGGAGATATCTGGACTGCTCTTTGGCAATATTACAGCTCCACCCGTTAGCTGAATATTCACACCGCAAGAAGAGCTCTGCGAGAAAAAACCATTGAGTCTTGTTCATTCGACATTTCGACATATCTTCAGAAAAAGGCAGATGCTATCGATTCTGTGATCGACCTGGATGTTTCGCTCGACGAAACTGAAGTTTTGGACCAGATTCCTAAAGGTTTGCAACCTGACTTTCGACTTAAAGATTTTCTTTTCTTTCAGTCGACTCAAGAGAATTCGGACTATCATCGGCTGATAGCGGACATACAAGTGCATGTCACTTCTCCTTCTTTTAAAATGAAGTACGCGAGAAAAACAAAGGCACGTAAGGCCAATTTGTCACCGTAGGCAATAAAGAAGAAGCAAATCCACTACCGTTGCGATTTTTGCAATACGTCTGGTCACACTGCCGACTACTGCAACTCAAACCGGAAATCGAAAAAGTACAAAAAGCCAAAAGCGTCTGATAAGACAAATGTTCAGCTTCATACTACTGCTGTGGCAAATCCGAATGCACAGGAGCTTCGGAATGAAGTTGTTCTAGACTCAGGAGCAAACGACCACTTTTTCGGTGATTCGAATATGTTTATTGGTGACATTAGGCCCTACTCAGGTCTTTTGGAATGTGAATTTGGAAACATGCCCATCATTGGTATTGGAAGTGTTCGATATGAAACAACGAATACGGTCATTTTTACTGACAACTTTTTGTACGTGCCAGATCTGAGTGTCAATATTGTGTTACTCATCAAGTTTCAAAGCAAAGGTGTTGGTTATCTTTATGAAAATGGCTCGAGAATTTTGAAACTGGGAGAAATTAATATGAGCCATCTTGAAGTTTTATCTCAGCTCATAACTGTGAGCCTCGCACGAAAAAAATGTACACCTTCAAAAAATGCAAAGCAAGATCCTATGGATATTCATTCTTCGCTTGGACATCTATCTCAAGACAAAATCGAAAATCTGAAACTACGCACTGATGTGAAACTTGAGTATCCTTGTGATGTCTGTAATGCAACTAAAGCAACTCGTGGTGTTCCTCGAAGAAAGTTTCAAATACCTCATCGTCACTTCTACGAACTTCTTCACTCAGATATTTGTAAAATGCCTGTCATATCAGTCGATGGATTCAAGTACTTTGCAATTTTCGTTGCGGATGCTTCAAGATACAGTCATCGTATTCTTCTTAGGAAGAGAAGTGACATTCACCGTGGATTCTCTGAACTAATTGAAGATGGATCTAATGCTATTTTTTCAATTCAAAGTGACCATGGTTCAGAGTACTTTAGCAAAACATTCCAATCGCTGTGCATCTCAAATTATGGTATACGTCGAGAATTTTCGTCTGTTGCCACTCCTGAAGAAATGGATCCCGTAGAACGCCTGAATAGTACAGTACTGGAAAGGTTCGACGAATGCTAATGCAATCAACACTACCTCTTACGTGTTGGTCGTTCGCCATCATTCAAGCCATCTTTCTCTACAACAGTTCTCCCCATTCCTCTCTTGAGCACCAAACACCATTCCTCAATCGATATGGTTTGACTGAGAATTATGAAAGGTTGGTACCCTTTGGATGCAAATTTAACACATTTGTTCAAAAGGGCAAACGGGGAAAGCTAGAAAACATGATGCTTGGATACAGCACAAACTCTACAGAACTCATCGTGCTTGATTTCGGGTCAGCAGAAATTGTTTTTGCATCTTCAACCTCTACTCCCATACCAAAAGAGTTTCCTGGGAGTCCTGACGATGTTTTTACTAGGTTTACCAACAAGAAAGAAAAACCAATTTCTGATGAAGAGACTGCAGACGATACTGCTGATCTTTCGGAAGTCTTTGTGGAAAATTCTGAGTCTCACTTGAGTTTTATTTCCAAAATTGAAGCAGCTCCACTTAGCTTGCAAGATGCATCTAAGAGAAGTGATGCCAAACATTGGCATTGTGCTGTTAATTCGGAACTCGAAGGTCTACGAAAGTTTGATGCATATGGAGTTATGAAGGTACCATCTGATCAGCAATTCGTTTCGACACGATTCGTCTTTACTAAGAAAGTTTCGGACAAAAATTAGTCTAAAAGGTACAAAACTCGCCTTGTTGTTCGCGGTTTTGAGTTGAAATTCGACTTTGATGATACTTTTGTATGAACTCCACACCTGGACACTCTTAGTCTTGTGATATTTTACTGCGCATCAATGGCCTTACGAGGCTATTTTTTGTTCTCATCAGACTTCGTGTCTGCATTTCTTAATTTCGTAGGTGATCCTAATGTATACGTCTATCCTCCTGAAGGCGTCGAATTCCGAAGGGTCTTTGCTGGAGATTAAAACGTGCTCTATGTGGAACTTCGAGAGCAACGAGACTTTGGCACAAGACATTGGAAGACCTTCTTCACAACCTCGGATTCATACGCTCGGTCGCAGATGCGTGCCTGTACTATCGAAAGTAAGAAAAAAAGGTGGAACTTATTTTTTTTCATGTTGACGACTTGATTCTATGCTCAGTACCTGATGATGAAAAGAAATTCATAAATTCAGTGAAAACGAAATTCGAGATCCATGACTTGGGATTTCCGACTGAAGCGTTAGGAATTCAAATTCGTCGTAACGAATTCGGAGTACATCTTGCTACTTGAAAAGTCGAAGACAAGATTGTTGATGAATTCGAAATGAAAGATGGAGTGATTCGAAAAACTCCTTTATCGCCAGGAATTCAACTACCTGCGCTGAATAGAGTACAAGATATGATTCACATTGAGAAGTACAAAAGGCTTCTGGGAAAGCTGTTATATATTTCCCGTTGCGTCAGGTTTCACAAATGCTACGCAGTCAACCTGCTATCAAGGTGCTGGAATTGTCACAACAACTCAATGTGAAAGTTGATGAAAGGTATCCTAAGATATTTAAATGGGACTGAATGTCAAATTTTTTACGCATTCGCAAATTCATCCAATAATCAAGAATCGCGTGTTACCGTTTGGAGTGATGCTTCTTTTTCTGATAATTCATTACACAGAAAGAGTACTCATGGTCATTTTGCCTTTTGAAATAAGTATCTGATATCATGGAATTCATCGAAGACAAAATGCGTCGCTTTGAGTACAAAAGAAGCTGAATTTGTCGCAGCCGCAGAAGGTTTTAAAACAGAACTTTACTTTAAGACCCTGAACCAAGAAATTTTCAAACATGACTTTCGGCTTGGTCTTCTCGAAGTCCATCAAAGCTGTATCAAATGGGTGAAAAACTCTGCTGGATATCACACTAAGACAAAGCATATCCACATTTGCAACCATTTCGCTCGTGAAATGTACACTGATGGTTTGCTCCAGGTGACGCGTGTATCAACAGAAAATCAAATCGCCGACATCTTGACGAAACCGCTTCTTACTACGACTCACAACTTTATATTGAACCAGATTCATCGCTTATTGGCTTCAGGGGGGATGAAAATTGCCACGCCAACTAAGGAAGCCGATAAGACAATCCTTATGAAAACTGGCAATTACACATTGTCAATTTTCATTGAACTTCTACATTACACTTATGAACTTATCATATGCCTATCATCTCGCATCATACCAAACTATCATACCAGCAGGGCTATGCCTATATAAGGAGCAAGTTGCAATAGTTCAGAACCATCATCAGAACTTCAGTTTTCACTCTTTGAGTAAAAGATCTCAGCACTACTTCTGAGATGATTTGCCAAACATCATTTTTCTTTTTCCTCAATCTCACTGTTCAACACAAAGTTCCTCGAAGGCTTCGTTAATGGTGGTGAATGCTTTTGCATGTGCACTGTGTGCAGCCAGGTTTGATGTATACGCCTTTGCAGCTGAAGCACGGGAGCTGCAAGTGGGAGAGAGGAAGTCTTGGATTTGCGTCGCTGGAGATCGAGGGTTTTAACCATCAGCGTGAGGGTTAAGGTCATCAATAGGACAGCAAAAATCTTTAACCAGTTCACACGAACTTTTGCTGTAACAGACAGCTCGGGCAGAGTTCACGTCACCATTTCAAAGTCGGCGGAAACGTAGAGCCTGCCGGCGAGATGTTCATGCAGAAAATGTTGGCGGAAACGTGGCTAAATGCTACTGGCCAGAAAATCACTTTCTGTTTCGTGTCATTCGTTCTGTTCAGTCAAAGGTCTCCCCTTAGGCAACTGTTAGCGATTAACAGGGGCTTGACTGAGACGTGATATTTTAAGAAGTATAGTACTACGTATTTTAGTATGCGTTACACATTAAGAGCCATCATCTCGATCAATAGTATGTTGAAGTATAGATCACCCGGCATTCTTATTGAAATACAGTTGAGCAACTCCGGCGCTCCTGCGCTGGTTCGCTGTACGTGTCCCATGACTTTTCATACTCCTCCTCTTTTCCTGAGGACGTCGGCCCATCTCGAGCTGTGCTATCAGCCGGGCAGAGAGTATCTTACAGTGCATCGCGCTTTCAATGGCAGCGTACAAAGATCTTATTTGAACCACGGCGGGGCTTGAACCCGCGACCCCTGTATCTGGGCCCATAACTATTGAAAAACAGTTGAGCAACTCCGGCGCTCCTGCGCTGGTTGGCTGTACGTGTCCCATGACTTTTAATAATTCTAATGCAAAAAATTCGATTTCACAAATGAAAAACTACATATTTCATTTTTCTGAAACTGGAAGTTAAAAACAGTTTCAAAACCATAAGACATTTTTCTTTCAAAATTGATTTTCCCTTCTTCAGTATTTGTCTTTTGCTCCTTCGAGACCGAATTGTACTCATTCTACGCTATGGAATGGAGAGTATGTAGCATTGGGTACTTGGCATTTTAATTGATATTTAGCAACTTTTGATACAAGCTTCGAATTAAAACAACATATTTAAAACTACATGCGATGGCTGTAATTCATACTAGAAAACGTATTTCTAAACGATTTCAATTAAAAGTTTGGTTTTCATTTGTAGTTTCGCAAAGCAAACTTGAGTACTAAACCATTCTAGCTAATAAAAGGCAGTCACGCAACGCTTGGCTGTTGTGCCAAACGATTTACGTTTATGTCATGTTGTAATGAAGGTAAAAAAATACGACAAAGAAGTAACATAGATATATATTTAGTGAATAAATCTAAATCTGAACAACAAATTACACAACAATGAAATAACATTTTATATAGACAAGTGCATAATTTAGTACGAGACCAACGGGTAGTTACGCGAATATTTAATACAATTTTGAAGAATTGATCTTATATCATCCTATTCAGAAGAAAACTTTCTCAGCTTTTAAATTAAGGGTTCTATTTTTCAAAAACACTCCGGGAAAAGGTTTTAAACATTATAAAAGACAAAAAGTGTTTAAAAGAAAAGTAAGTGCAGTAATAGTCTGCAGACCAACAGTTCTAGAGCTCTGACAAAATCGGTGAGTCCAGCAGCCGGATATGTGATATATTATATTTTTAAAACGACTCCGGGACAGTTATGTCAATGAAAACTTTATCTTCAAAAGAATTTTATATTTTATGGAGAAAAGCACAAACACCTGTATCCGAAAACTGGAGTAACAGACGCAAAAAACTGCACATATACACGTAAAAAATGTTTTCTTATGAGCTTAACAACAGTTAAACATGGTGGTACTTGGGGAATTTTAGATCAAATATTCGTTTGTGAATACAAACGTACACGACACGTTTGTGAATAACGATGATAGAATATGGAACATGAAAAAAGTTTTTATGCATGAGATTAGGCTTAAAAACTAACAGGGCTGTCGTCATGTGTCACGTGTAAATGTTTGTTGTAATATACTCCATGTTCGTTATCGGTTTGGCGAACGGTTGCGCACTTGAGCTTTTGTCCTGCGTTGAAGAAACTACCGGGAACGTACAGAATACATCGAGGCAACTGCTTGAACCTTGCGAGCCGGTTTCTTAACCAGACGACCGCGTTTACTAGAAACCGGTGGGTCTGTCCGATTTAATTTGCGTTTCGTTACCTCCTGAGAAACCGACGGCCGGGTATACCCTATAAAAGAAACCCCTTACGCGTCACTGACCAACGCCGGGAGGTAGCAGACACCAAGGGCTGTGCCAGTTCTCTGCTATCTCGTGCGCGCACCATATCGCACTGTATTAGTTCGCGATCATTTCCCACGCTCGAGCACATACGCCCCGACACTCGCCATCCCTTTCAAACAATCATTTTGTCCTGGATAGCGTATTGCTTAACGATGAGACTGCTTCAACAAGAAACCTAAGCTTTGTGGATGTAAAAAGGAAGTTTCGGTTTAATCATATATAGCAGTAATTGAACATTAATCTCTCTACATGCTCCGAAATCTCAAGCGTACACTAATAAATTCTTTTTGAAGTAGAGAATGTCATAAACCGAATACGACCGATTGCGTAGATGAGGGTTTAAATGTTTTCAGGAAGCCTGAGAGCTTTTGAGAAAATATGGAAAGTATTGGAGTATTGTAATGAATGAAAAATATCAAAGAGCTGCAAAACTTTTAAGATCTCTACATCTTACAAAAGCTTTACAATTCATAAAGTTTAAGCTGAAATAAAGAGTTAAGAAACAAAATCATTTTTAAACACCGCGTGATGGTAGAAAACGATTTGTGGAGGGTAAATAAAAATTTTGAATTTAATTGTTTCCAAATAAGGATAGAATGAAAATATTTTTGAAAAACGTTTCATTTTTTTTTGTGTCTCTCACAAACGCATGTATTATTTAGTACCCGTTGATAGCAGAGAACAGTAAATATTATGATCGAATTGTCAGTTGTTTATTTCTTGTAGGGGCTACAAAACTGGAAGAATGTGAACTAGTTCAACGACAATACAAAACACAGGGGTAAGAGGCGCTAAGGGGCGCAATTCAAACATATCAGGCTTGAGAAAGATAATTTTGAAGCATACATTTTTGACTGGTTACCGTATTTGGTTCGGAGTTGTGCAATAAGTTGCTCATTGCTAAAATTGTTAAATTTTGCTTTGTAGTTCGATAGTTGATCTATCATTTGCAAGTGTGCAAAATGCAAATGCTTTTAAGTATTAAATGGTATTTATGGAGCTATCCACTGTATACGTATGTATTTATTATTTGTATGGAAGATTTATTGTAAACAAAAAAAAGGCCCCGTTACCTTGATGAGAAATGGACTTCTTTCAATATAAAATGCGCGAAGGCGAAGTAAGGGCCGCGCGCCCGTCGCCCGCACTGTGCTGCAAAGGACCTAGCGGGGTTGAGAGCGGTGCGTGCTGCTCGAGGTGCTCTGCGCGCCACCGCCAGTGCGACCGCCGCCACACGGTGAATCGAATTTAGAGTCAGCGCAGCGGACGGCGCGTGGCCGCGGCGAGCGACTGCTCAGATCGTCTTTATCACGCACGTGACGTGGGCGGCGCGCGCGCCTGCCCTATTTCTCGCCCGTAAAAAAATACTGCAGGCGATGCGGCCAAATTGTGCCCAAAAAAAAAAGGGCATATGAATAACATTGTAAATAGTTGTATATAATGATTTATAAGCCTTATTGAGTTCATAACACCATAAACAAAAGCTTTATTGGAAGCTACTGTTCTTGGACGTCCAACATACGCCATAGTCGAAACTCTGTCAGTGTTTTCAAGAAAAGCGGCCTCATTTGAATCCAATACTACTCGAGCTCTGGAAATGCAAAACATGACAGGAGTAATTTAGCAAATATTTCATAAGATGGTATCCACTTCCCTCTTGATCGGGAACCACTAAAACAAAGTCCGTTTTCTAACCCATTATCCCTTTTCATGTAGATGGAACAATGAAAATACTTTTTTTACATTATGATGAACGTCTCTAGCTAGACTACTGCCTATAAGCTTTACTGCTGTGACAAACAACACATGCTCTCTTAATGTATTTATACTACAAATGATTTACTGTTTAATCCTGTTTGTTATCGATTATATTTTTATAGGAACTGTTAATCAACTCAAATGAATCACATAGATTGCAATGAGCCTTCCATAGTTGTAGGAAGAAAAAAAAAGCGTTAAATACTATAACTCTAGTGTCTATATAAGCAGCGACCACATATGAAGTCAAATGACCTCATATGAGGTCAATTTCAATTAGGTTATAATTTTGTGAAAACATTAAAACGTTTCCCAGTATGTTATTGTTCTGCGATCCTTCTCATTTTTTCAACGCCGGCAGCGTTGAACTGTGTCTTCAGCAACAGAGGGTGAACTGTGCCTGTTACATCAATCAGAGCCGTCAAGAACATTCGTAAACTATGGCATCGTCCTCTCATACCTGCTCGGACAACTTCCAACATCCCCGATCGCCTGCTTACCAGTGACGCGGAATGTAAATGCCATTATGAATCTTTATGGAAGTCCAATACAGTCCGAGGAATAGTTTAAAATGTTGATGTTTGCAGAATCAACAATCGAAGTCTCACATTCTTGACGGTAAACTACAATTTACCTAATCGTGAGAAAGACGTTACTCTACCTCAGTCCAGAATCAAACTTAGTAGCGGTGTTGACGAGAACCGGCATGCTGCAGAAGAAATACATCATGCGCTTGACCCGAGGAACATAGAAACTGCTGAAGGTGAAGCTATGATCACACCACCGAATATGCAAAAATTGCAAAAGGAACGTGTTGATGCCAATCAACAATTGCTCATGGTCAGAAATGGGAAGCATAAACGACATTAAGTACTCTGAATGGTTCTATGCAAATGCATCAGTGCAAAGTTATTGAACGAGCAGGAGATTTTATCTCACCACATCACGCTTCATCAGGAACGACTGCATTGGATTTATTTTTATGCATGTTTCCTGTGCATCATTTGCAATTTATCACGAGCAGAACGAGTATTTGACTAGAGAGCAAAAGGCGCTCGAGGGACATCAGGAGGGAATGTGCTCATATGTTTTGGAGTTCTTTTTTCAATGACTCGTATTGAGTTTTCGAACAGACAAGATCTTTGGAGCATTGGGCCTTGTTCAAAGTTCTTTCCACTACCTAATGCTGTGCTTGGTATGTCACAAAAAAGATTTGAATTGCTTTGAAGTTGCATATGTTTCAGTAGAATTGGTGTGACCAAATAGCAAGGAAGCATAAGATGGTCCTTAACGGCCGATTTTGTGAAGGCGATCAATAATCATCGCCGTTCTTTTGTCGCGCCATCACATATTTTATGTATTCGCGAAGTAATGTCAAGGTGGTGCGGATTAAAAGGTCATTGGATTGTTTTGGGGCTTACATTTTTTTACAGCATTGGATAGGAAGCCCGAAATTGGTCATGAAATGAAAGCTTTTTGTTGTAGACGAAGTAGTGTAATGCTTCATACTGAACTCAATATGGGTGCTACTAATCCTAAACACGATTTTGATTCTGATAATGCCCGTGGAACGACTATCTTTAGTGCAATACCCCAAAGGGGAAATTACCGCAAAAGATTTTCGAACCTTTCTCTCGCAAAGTAGTTCAGAGGCAGAGCCTTCCTCCGGCGAGGCATACGAACCGAGCGTAACTTCGGGTCCAAGCAGCTGCAACGGGGGCAGGAGGAACACGAGTGAAGAACCAGGGGATCCAGCAAGTCCTGTGCTTGGGGCAGTTTCCGTAAATACGGTGAGATTTCCTTGTATTATGTAAGGCTATCTCGGCGCGGCCGGGTAATATATACTTGGCCGCGTGGGTATCGGGCAAGCAGCGTTGAGCGGATGGCTGACGTAATCCAAAGGATGTAAACCGGAGATCCGGTGGGGATAACCTCTTACAAGGGCGAACGTGAAAGAAGGGAAGGATAGTCCAGACAATGGTTCTTGGCGCTGTAGTACAGTGGCTCCTACGGAATTATGGTGGTTTGGCCTTATGGCATAATATTCCTAAGGAGGGTTCGTAATTTATTAGCTGGGCCACGTGGTGCATAATATTGCCTGCGTGCGCTACAGTATC
>JAHNZQ020000049.1:566506-593848 GCA_019155205.2 Gracilaria vermiculophylla
GCAATCTATGTGATTCATTTGAGTTGATTAACAGTTCCTATAAAAATATAATCGATAACAAACAGGATTAAACAGTAAATCATTTGTAGTATAAATACATTAAGAGAGCATGTGTTGTTTGTCACAGTAGTAAAGCTTATATGCAGTAGTCTAGCTAGAGACGTTCATCATAATGTAAAAAAAGTATTTTCATTGTTCCATCCACATGAAAAGGGATAATGGGTTAGAAAACGGACTTTGTTTTAGTGGTTACCGATCAAGAGGGAAGTGGATACCATCTTATGAAATATTTGCTAAATTTCTCCTGTCATGTTTTGCATTTCCAGAGCTCGAGTAGTATTGGATTCAAATGAGGCCGCTTGTCTTGAACACACTGACAGAGTTTCGACTATGGCGTATGTTGGACTTCCAAGAACAGTAGCTTTCAATAAAGCTTTTGTTTATGGTGTTATGAACTCAATAAGGCTTATAAATCATTATATACAACTATTTTCAATGTTATTCATATGCACTTTTTTTTTTGGGCACAATTTGGCCGCATCGCCTGCAGTATTTTTTTACGGGCGAGAAATAGGGCAGGCGCGCGCGCCGCCCACGTCACGTGCGTGGTAAAGACGATCTGAGCAGTCGCTCGCCGCGGCCACGCGCCGTCCGCTGCGCTGACTCTAAATTCGATTCACCGTGTGGCGGCGGTCGCACTGGCGGTGGCGCGCAGAGCACCTCGAGCAGCACGCACCGCTCTCAACCCCGCTAGATCCTTTGCAGCACAGTGCGGGCGACGGGCGCGCGGCCCTTACTTCGCCTTCGCGCATTTTATATTGAAAGAAGTCCATTTCTCATCAAGGTAACGGGGCCTTTTTTTTTGTTTACAATAAATCTTCCATACAAATAATAAATACATACGTATACAGTGGATAGCTCCATAAATACCATTTAATACTTAAAAGCATGTGCATTTGCACACTTGCAAATGATAGATCAACTATCGAACTACAAAGCAAAAATTAACAATTTTAGCAATGAGCAACTTATTGCACAACTCCGAACCAAATACGGTAACCAGTCCAAAATGTATGCTTCAAAATTATCTTTCTCAACCCTGATATGTTTGAATTGCGCCCCTTAGCGCCTCTTACCCCTGTGTTTTGTATTGTCGTTGAACTAGTTCACATTCTTCCAGTTTTGTAGCCCCTACAAGAAATAAACAACTGACAATTCGATCACAATATTTACTGTTCTCTGCTATCAACGGGTACTAAATAATACATGCGTTTGTGAGAGACACAAAAAAAAAACGAAACGTTTTTCAAAAATATTTTCATTCTATCCTTATTTGGAAACAATTAAATTGAAAATTTTTATTTAGCCTCCACAAATCGTTTTCTACCATTACGCGGTGTTTACAAATGATTTTGTTTCTTAACTCTTTATTTCAGCTTAAACTTTATGAATTGTAAAGCTTTTGTAAGATGTATAGATCTTAAAAGTTTTGCAGCTCTTTGATATTTTTCATTCATTACAATACTCCAATACTTTCCATATTTTCTCAAAAGCTCTCAGGCTTCCTGAAAACATTTAAACCCTCATCTACGCAATCGGTCGTATTCGGTTTATGACATTTTCTACTTCAAAAAGAATTTATTAGTGTACGCTTGAGATTTCGGAGCATGTAGAGAGATTAATGTTCAAGTACTGCTATATATGATTAAACCGAAACTTCCTATTTACATCCACATAGCTTAGGTTTCTTGTCGAAGCAGTCTCATCGTTAAGCAATAGGCTATCCAGGACAAAATGATTGTTTGAAAGGGATGGCGAGTGTCGGGGCGTATGTGCTCGAGCGTGGGAAATGATCGCGAACTAATACAGTGCGATATGGTGCGCGCACGCGATAGCAGAGAACTGGCACAGCCCTTGGTGTCTGCTACCTCCCGGCGTTGGTCAGTGACGCGTAAGGGGTTTCTTTTATAGGGTATACCCGGCCGTCGGTTTCTCAGGAGGTAACGGAACGCAAATTAAATCGGACAGACCCACCGGTTTCTAGTAAACGCGGTCGTCTGGTTAAGAAACCGGCTCGCAAGGTTCAAGCAGTTGCCTCGATGTATTCTGTACGTTCCCGGTAGTTTCTTCAACGCAGGACAAAAGCTCAAGTGCGCAACCGTTCGCCAAACCGATAACGAACATGGAGTATATTACAACAAACATTTACACGTGACACATGACGACAGCACTGTTAGTTTTTAAGCCTAATCTCATGCATAAAAACTTTTTTCATATTCCATATTCTATCACCGTTATTCACAAACGTGTCGTGTACGTTTGTATTCACAAACGAATATTTGATCTAAAATTCCCCAAGTATCACCATGTTTAACTGTTGTTAAGCTCATAAGAAAACATTTTTTACGTGTATATGTGCAGTCTTTTGCGTCTGTTACTCCAGTTTTCGGATACAGGTGTTTGTGCTTTTCTCCATAAAATATAAAATTCTTTTGAAGATAAAGTTTTCATTGACATAATTGTCCCGGAGTCGTTTTAAAAATATAATATATCACATATCCGGCTGCTGGACTCACCGATTTTGTCAGAGCTCTAGAACTGTTGGTCTGCAGACTATTACTGCACTTACTTTTCTTTTAAACACTTTTTGTCTTTTATAATGTTTAAAACCTTTTCCCGGAGTGTTTTTGAAAAATAGAACCCTTAATTTAAAAGCTGAGAAAGTTTTGTTCTGAATAGGATGATATAAGATCAAGTCTTCAAAATTGTATTAAATATTCGCGTAACTACCCGTTGGTCTCCTACTAAATTATGCACTTGTCTATATAAAATGTTATTTCATTGTTGTGTAATTTGTTGTTCAGATTTAGATTTATTCACTAAATATATATCTATGTTACTTTTTTGTCGTATTTTTTTACCTTCATGACAACATGACATAAACGTAAATCGTTTGGCACAACAGCCAAGCGTTGCGTGACTGCCTTTTATTAGCTAGAATGGTTTAGTACTCAAGTTTGCTTTGCGAATCTACAAATGAAAATCAAACTTTTAATTGAAATCGTTTAGAAATACGTTTTCTAGTATGAATTACAGCCATCGCATGTAGTTTTAAATATGTTGTTTTAATTCAAAGCTTGTATCAAAAGTTGCTAAATATCAATTAAAATGCCAAGTACCCAATGCTACATACTCTCCATTCCATAGCGTAGAATGAGTACAATTCGGTCTCGAAGGAGCAAAAGACAAATACTGAAGAAGGGAAAATCAATTTTGAAAGAAAAATGTCTTATGGTTTTGAAACGGTTTTTAACTTCCAGTTTCAGAAAAATGAAATATGTAGTTTTTCATTTGTGAAATCGAATTTTTTGCATTAGAATTATGAAAAGTCATGGGACACGTACAGCCAACCAGCGCAGGAGCGCCGGAGTTGCTCAACTGTTTTTTAATAGTTATGGGCTCAGATACAGGGGTCGCGGGTTCAAGCCCCGCCGTGGTTCAAATAAGATCTTTGTACGCTGCCATTGAAAGCGCGATGCACTGTAAGATACTCTCTGCCCGGCTGATAGCACAGCTCGAGATGGGCCGACGTCCTCAGGAAAAGAGGAGGAGTATGAAAAGTCATGGGACACGTACAGCGAACCAGCGCAGGAGCGCCGGAGTTGCTCAACTGTATTTCAATAAGAATGCCGGGTGATCTATACTTCAACATACTATTGATCGAGATGATGGCTCTTAATGTGTATCGCATACTAAAATACGTAGTACTATACTTCTTAAAATATCACGTCTCAGTCAAGCCCCTGTTAATCGCTAACAGTTGCCTAAGGGGAGACCTTTGACTGAACAGAACGAATGACACGAAACAGAAAGTGATTTTCTGGCCAGTAGCATTTAGCCACGTTTCCGCCAACATTTTCTGCATGAACATCTCGCCGGCAGGCTCTACGTTTCCGCCGACTTTGAAATGGTGACGTGAACTCTGCCCGAGCTGTCTGTTACAGCAAAAGTTCGTGTGAACTGGTTAAAGATTTTTGCTGTCCTATTGATGACCTTAACCCTCACGCTGATGGTTAAAACCCTCGATCTCCAGCGACGCAAATCCAAGACTTCCTCTCTCCCACTTGCAGCTCCCGTGCTTCAGCTGCAAAGGCGTATACATCAAACCTGGCTGCACACAGTGCACATGCAAAAGCATTCACCACCATGAACGAAGCCTTCGAGGAACTTTGTGTTGAACAGTGAGATTGAGGAAAAAGAAAAATGATGTTTGGCAAATCATCTCAGAAGTAGTGCTGAGATCTTTTACTCAAAGAGTGAAAACTGAAGTTCTGATGATGGTTCTGAACTATTGCAACTTGCTCCTTATATAGGCATAGCCCTGCTGGCATGATAGTTTGGTATGATGCGAGATGATAGGCATATGATAAGTTCATAAGTGTAATGTAGAAGTTCGATAAAAATTGACAATGTGTAATTGCCAGTTTTCATAAGGATTGTCTTATCGGCTTCCTTAGTTGACGTGGCAATTTTCATCCCCCCTGAAGCCAATAAGCGATGAATCTGGTTCAATATAAAGTTGTGAGTCGTAGTAAGAAGCGGTTTCGTCAAGATGTCGGCGATTTGATTTTCTGTTGATACACGCGTCACCTGGAGCAAACCATCAGTGTACATTTCACGAGCGAAATGGTTGCAAATGTGGATATGCTTTGTCTTAGTGTGATATCCAGCAGAGTTTTTCACCCATTTGATACAGCTTTGATGGACTTCGAGAAGACTAAGCCGAAAGTCATGTTTGAAAATTTCTTGGTTCAGGGTCTTAAAGTAAAGTTCTGTTTTAAAACCTTCTGCGGCTGCGACAAATTCAGCTTCTTTTGTACTCAAAGCGACGCATTTTGTCTTCGATGAATTCCATGATATCAGATACTTATTTCAAAAGGCAAAATGACCATGAGTACTCTTTCTGTGTAATGAATTATCAGAAAAAGAAGCATCACTCCAAACGGTAACACGCGATTCTTGCTTATTGGATGAATTTGCGAATGCGTAAAAAATTTGACATTCAGTCCCATTTAAATATCCTAGGATACCTTTCATCAACTTTCACATTGAGTTGTTGTGACAATTCCAGCACCTTGATAGCAGGTTGACTGCGTAGCATTTGTGAAACCTGACGCAACGGGAAATATATAACAGCTTTCCCAGAAGCCTTTTGTACTTCTCAATGTGAATCATATCTTGTACTCTATTCAGCGCAGGTAGTTGAATTCCTGGCGATAAAGGAGTTTTTCGAATCACTCCATCTTTCATTTCGAATTCATCAACAATCTTGTCTTTGACTTTTCAAGTAGAAAGGTGTACTCCGAATTCGTTACGACGAATTTGAATTCCTAACGCTTCAGTC
Source organism: Gracilaria vermiculophylla (assembly GCA_019155205.2). Classification (NCBI taxonomy): domain Eukaryota; phylum Rhodophyta; class Florideophyceae; order Gracilariales; family Gracilariaceae; genus Gracilaria; species Gracilaria vermiculophylla. Next base: position 571,911 of record JAHNZQ020000049.1, read on the forward strand.
GGAAATCCTAAGTCATGGATCTCGAATTTCGTTTTCACTGAATTTATGAATTTCTTTTCATCATCAGGTACTGAGCATAGAATCAAGTCGTCAACATGAAAAAAAATAAGTTCCACCTTTTTTTCTTACTTTCGATAGTACAGGCACGCATCTGCGACCGAGCGTATGAATCCGAGGTTGTGAAGAAGGTCTTCCAATGTCTTGTGCCAAAGTCTCGTTGCTCTCCAAGTTCCACATAGAGCACGTTTTAATCTCCAGCAAAGACCCTTCGGAATTCGACGCCTTCAGGAGGATAGACGTATACATTAGGATCACCTACGAAATTAAGAAATGCAGACACGAAGTCTGATGAGAACAAAAAATAGCCTCGTAAGGCCATTGATGCGCAGTAAAATATCACAAGACTAAGAGTGTCCAGGTGTGGAGTTCATACAAAAGTATCATCAAAGTCGAATTTCAACTCAAAACCGCGAACAACAAGGCGAGTTTTGTACCTTTTAGACTAATTTTTGTCCGAAACTTTCTTAGTAAAGACGAATCGTGTCGAAACGACTTGCTGATCAGATGGTACCTTCATAACTTCATATGCATCAAACTTTCGTAGACCTTCGAGTTCCGAATTAACAGCACTATGCCAATGTTTGGCATCATTTCTCTTAGATGCATCTTGCAAGCTAAGTGGAGCTGCTTCAATTTTGGAAATAAAACTCAAGTGAGACTCAGAATTTTCCACAAAGACTTCCGAAAGATCAGCAGTATCGTCTGCAGTCTCTTCATCAGAAATTGGTCTTTCTTTCTTGTTGGTAAACCTAGTAAAAACATCGTCAGGACTCCCAGGAAACTCTTTTGGTTTGGGATTAGAGGTTGAAGATGCAAAAACAATTTCTGCTGACTCAAAATCAAGCACGATGAGTTCTGTAGAGTTTGTGCTGTATCCAAGCATCATGTTTTCTAGCTTTCCCCGTTTGCCCTTTTGAACAAATGTGTTAAATTTGCATCCAAAGGGTACCAACCTTTCATAATTTTCAGTCAAACCATATCGATTGAGGAATGGTGTTTGGTGCTCAAGAGAGGAATGGGGAGAACTGTTGTAGAGAAAGATGGCTTGAATGATGGCGAACGACCAACACGTAAGAGGTAGTGTTGATTGCATTAGCATTCGTCGAACCTTTCCAGTACTGTACTATTCAGGCGTTCTACGAGATCCATTTCTTCAGGAGTGGCAACAGACGAAAATTCTCGACGTATACCATAATTTGAGATGCACAGCGATTGGAATGTTTTGCTCAAGTACTCTGAACCATGGTCACTTTGAATTGAAAAAATAGCATTAGATCCATCTTCAATTAGTTCAGAGAATCCACGGTGAATGTCACTTCTCTTCCTAAGAAGAACACGATGACTGTATCTTGAAGCATCCGCAACGAAAATCGCAAAGTACTTGAATCCATCGACTGATATGACAGGCATTTTACAAATATCTGAGTGAAGAAGTTCGTAGAAGTGACGATGAGGTATTTGAAACTTTCTTCGAGGAACACCACGAGTTGCTTTAGTTGCATTACAGACATCACAAGGATACTCAAGTTTCACATCAGTGCGTAGTTTCAGATTTTCGATTTTGTCTTGAGATAGATGTCCAAGCGAAGAATGAATATCCATAGGATCTTGCTTTGTATTTTTTGAAGGTGTACATTTTTTTCGTGCGAGGCTCACAGTTATGAGCTGAGATAAAACTTCAAGATGGCTCATATTAATATCTCCCAGTTTCAAAATTCTCGAGCCATTTTCATAAAGATAACCAACACCTTTGCTTTGAAACTTGATGAGTAACACAATATTGACACTCAGATCTGGCACGTACAAAAAGTTGTCAGTAAAAATGACGGTATTCGTTGTTTCATATCGAACACTTCCAATACCAATGATGGGCATGTTTCCAAATTCACATTCCAAAAGACCTGAATAGGGCCTAATGTCACCAATAAACATATTCGAATCACCGAAAAAGTGGTCGTTTGCTCCTGAGTCTAGAACAACTTCATTCCGAAGCTCCTGTGCATTCGGATTTGCCACAGCAGTAGTATCAAGCTGAACATTTGTCTTATCAGACGCATTTGGCTTTTTGTACTTTTTCGATTTCCGGTTTGAGTTGCAGTAGTCGGCAGTGTGGCCAGACTTATTGCAAAAATCGCAACGGTAGTGGATTTGCTTCTTCTTTAATGCCTACGGTGACAAGTTGGCCTTACGTGCCTTTGTTTTTCTCGCGTACTTCATTTTAAAAGAAGGAGAAGTGACATGCACTTGTATGTCCGCTATCAGCTGATGATAGTCCGAATTCTCTTGAGTCGACTGAAAGAAAAGAAAATCTTTAAGTCGAAAGTCAGGTTGCAAACCTTTAGGAATCTGGTCCAAAATTTCAGTTTCGTCGAGCGAAACATCCAGGTCGATCACAGAATCGATAGCATCTGCCTTTTTCTGAAGATATGTCGAAATGTCGAACGAACAAGACTCGATGGTTTTTTCTCGCAGAGCTCTTCTTGCGGTGTGAATATTCAGCTAACGGGTGGAGCTGTAATATTGCCAAAGAGTAGTCCAGATATCTCCCGGATGCAGGAGGTTACGAACAAGGTAGTATACTTAAGGGGAAATATTTTTCATGATGAGAAATGTTGCTTTCGCTTCATTGTGGTGTTCATCATCAGGTGAGTCACCTTCTTCATGTAAGTCTTGGTGACGATCATGAGACTTCAAAAGGGCGAGCATTAAGTCCCTCCAAGAGCTCTAGTTACTCCGCTTCAAAGGAGCAATTTTGATTCCGCCACTCGACATGGTAGAAAGTCGGGATTGTAAATCTGATGAACAGTTATGTTGAGGAAAAAGGAAAATGATTCTTGGTAAATCTTCTCAGACGTAGTGCTGAGATCTTTTACCAAAAGACTGATAATTGAAGTTCTGATGATTATTCTAAACTCTTGCAACTTGCCCCTTACATAGGCATAGACATGCTGGTATGATAGTGTGGTATGATGGGGAATGATTGGCATATGATAAGTTCATAAGTGTAATGTATAAATTCTATAAAACTTCACTATGTGTAATTGCCAGTTTTTATAAGGATTGCCTGATCTGCTTCCTTAGTCGACGTGGCAATTTACATTTTGCCATTGTTCCTTTCATAATGAACAGAGTAAAGCGGCTTCAGGTCACTTTGGGTAGGCAGGGCACACAACGCGAAACTACGTACGATGCAAGAGGTGTTGGAATACAAACTAGAGCAGAAAAGAACATGCCTTTCCAAATTCCTTGCTTTAATTCTTGAAAAAATCAAACCGCAATGACGAACTGAATCCAATGGATCGTATATCATCCACTATTGTTCGAATTGTGCGAGAAGCAGTTGAATTTATAAGAATTCTTTATCCCTGTGATAGTCTCTCTCTCACACGCAAGGGAAATGTTGCTCAAGAAACTGAAAAGGACAGTGAAATGACTCTTCGATGCCATTATCAGCAGATGAAAGGCGTCTTGTTTTGAGGTAGCGTTTTGTAGATTATGACACGTTCTTGTAGACACAAGAATGATCGCTTTCAGACAAAGACTTATAAAATGTGTCAATTGCGAGCAAATATACAAGAAGATAACTAATCCATGTACGGAGAATACTGTACCCCTTTTCAATGATTCGGAGTTCTGGCTAACCCTGGATTTAGAGTCATTTCAAACAGGTTATAATCTGCATTGTAGATTGTGAAGCTACAGAGCTCTGCCGCTACCATGACAATCATTGTACACTTCGCAATCCGATATCGTAATGAAAACAAAAAAATACCAAATCGAGAAATAAACACATCAAGTGCTTTCTCTGCAGACATCCTACACACGACTGATAATATTTAAAAGCATTCTGCATATCTGTTAGCGCTTTGCCAGAATTGGGTATTAGCATTCATTCTTTACTTCAATATGCATCATCGGCAACCTTTGTATCTCAAAGGGAAAGACCATCACTTCTCCGTAATATGTTTAATTTGGTTGCAGATAACGACGATGAGTTCTGTGTTCCTCCCGCGTTCCTGGCAGATGTGAACGAAAACTTGTAGTTCGTGTCAAGGACTGCTTGAAAAACGAGAACGAAGAAAACCTTCCTTACGTTAAACTTCAGCGGATCCTCCACTGCCGTCAATATTGGCCTTTGGAATTCTATTTTTGTGCCATCTCGTGCACCTATAATGCCATCAAAAGGTCTTTTTTGAATTTCTCGAAATGTCTGTACACTTCTGAGGCACTATGTCTCCGTCAAAAGAAATTTTGTACGTGGAAAAGGTTTGCTATACGCAAACAACGTTTCTTTAAAATATGTTATACACAGTAAAATTTCAATACCGTACGGCCGATGCAGATCTAAGTAAATTGTCTCCTCTAAAAGCCGTAATATAACAAACAGCATTACTGCTGTAGAAAGACTAGATGCGACCGTTGTATTGAAGCGTGGCCGAAATTGTAGTGGGGTGTGGAGTACATATTATACCATAGATAATTGTGCTTTCGTATATCTGTACATGCGAGTAGCCACTCAATCTGCTAAACTCGACATGTGATGTTGGTAGTTGAATAGAGATCATGGTATGACGCATCAAGGTGTAGGAGTCATTTTTAGCTCGTTTATCCAAAGTTAAATGCTTTGGGAGATATGAAGTTCTACCTAGAATATGTCGGATAATTCGCTTGTATACGCACAAAATTTGGGGAGTGTATAGAAATAGAGAGCCGACTATAATGGTTTGGTGCCTTTGTAGCTGTGAAAGAACTCTTGAAGTGCAAACCGTCTGTCTACTGCACCCTCGTCTTCAGAAGTAATAGAACGCTTAGGGGTCCGAAAGCAGAAATTTGAACGCATGAAAAATTTTGCGTTCTCAGATGCATCATGTCATAGACAATCACTAAGTCTTATGGCTCATGGTGTAAAATTTGTACAGCCTGCAGCGGCCCATCATACCGTACCAACTCATGTATCTTCTAACGAATGAAGCTCGCTTAATTTCGCGTCGCGACGAATGACAGCCGTACAAACACCACAACAGCAGCACAGCACTACAAATCAGAGCGCCTCCCCACCACTATGCAGCTGTACTATTCTCACTTGCTACACACTGCGCGCGAGAAATGATGCTGTAGGGCTTTAGAGCTCACCTTGCGCTGCGTGTATTAGCTCAGACCTTTTCTTTCTTTCCCCTTGTGAGATATCGGAGGGCCGTTTTGTGTGGTTTCTCTGAACTTATGCGACGCTTGGTGCTGCATCATCTCCCTTACGTCCACGATATTACGCAGTTTTGAAAAACGCCTCAGGGTGACGGATGATGGCTGTGTGTACTATTTTGCGGTTGAGCTTGTGTGTAACACAGAAGGGTTGAGAAGATTCTGCCTGGTCCTATCTCCAAGGATAATTGGGCCAGGTCTCTTTTAACTGTCCGAATAACTATCTGTTTCTTAGTATACTGACTTTTTGTAAGTATGTGCTTGCCATTTCGAAATATTCTAGCTGTTTCTGAGTATATACTATCTGTTTTTAAATATACTAGCTGTTTCTAAGTATATACTATCTGTTCCGAATTAACGGCCATTTTGATTGCACGGCGCATTTGTGCCGTGCCCGACCGTTTCTCTCTGTTGGACAGCGGTCTCTGTTTATGTTGTGCTGTTAGTCATGAACCCCTCTCGAATGTGCCTTCTCGTACACTGGCTCCTCCCCACGACGATACTGTCTCAGTGAGGAAGGGGTGGTGGTCAATTTGGCCAATTTCGCGCGATAGTTGCGTAGCGTGGAGCGTGGTAACCAGACTGTGTCGGAGTCGCAATCTCCGGTAAAGCGCGTGAGGTTGTAGACACAGCGGTGGACAAGACGTGTTTTCAGAATGCGGTCTACTTCTTGCTCGACTACATCATCATTGTCGATGACGATGTCGAGTGTGTTGGAGCGGTCGCCATAGAAACAGCGGAGCTTTGGCACGTGGTAAACATCGTGTGCTAGACTCATTGTAGGCGGTAGTTCCATGCGATAGGATACCGGGCCTGGGACTTCCAAAACGTGAAGTGGGCCAAGGAACCGTGGCTGCCATTTTTATGGGTTGGTTAACACGTTCGGGAGACAAGATGCGGTCAGAGCGCACCAAGACGAGGTCGTTGACGGAAAGTTGTAGGTTGGAGCGCTTTTTGTCTGCATAGTGCTTCCTGCGCGCAATCGCCGCTGCACGTTTGTCGCGGATAAAAGCCGAAAGAGCGTCGTGGGGGGTGGCTTAGTCAACGGTATCGGATGGTTGTGGCATGTGGAACGCGTGCGTCGCCGGTGAAGGTAGAGTATAACCTGGACTGACTTTAAATGGTGTAATTCTGGTGCTTCCCTGTCGTGAGGAGCTATATTCGAACTCCAGTGTTGGTAGGGCCGGGGGCCATTCGGCCGGGGCTGCCTTGAACGTGGGATGGAGCATTGCCGACAGGGTTTGGATGAGATTCTGTGACTTGCCGTCCGTCTCGGGGTGTTCTGCTGACGACACGTTCGATTGAATGCCTTAAAGGCGCGTGAGGGAGTGCCAGAATTGTGAGGCTACGGTTGGATCTTGGTCAGAGACGAGATTTTGAGGGATCCCAAACTTCGAGAATAGATGGCTGTCGTAGAGTCCGAATGTCTCATTTGCTGAGGCCAAACTCGTGGTGGGGATGAAAAGTGCTCGCTTCGACTGTTTGTTGACGATGACGCGGATTGTGTCTTCTCCCGCGAAGTTACTTCCGAGCTCCGTCAGAAAGTCGAAAGTGACTATCTCCCGGCCCCAAGTTGGGATGGTTACGGACTGTAGTTTGCCTGGGGGTACAATGTTGTGCACTTGGTCAAAGTGGCATTGCCGTCATTCACGGGTGAAAAAGAATATGTCCCTGTATATCTGTGCTTAATAAGCATGGTGCGAAGTCTTGCAGTACATGTTACCAGCACCCCGGTGGATAATGTTTTGGAAGTGTACGATGAGCGCCCTCCAAAGGCTCCCGGTGTGGATAGAGAGCCGTGCTGGCGATATTCCTCTCCAATGAAGGAGTCCTTTCGTTATCTGAAATTTCATGGTACGGTGGAAGCTCGGCGATAGGTCGTTGTCTGGAGGCAGCAGCAACTAGGCTGGCTCATCGGTCTCGTATGCAGCTCGGATGCGGGTATGTTTGTCGGAAAACTGGGCGTAAAGAGCGCACAGACGTGATTGCTCGTGATCTAGGCCGCTGCTGAGGGCATCGGCTGCATCGTTTCTCGCTCCCGGGATGTGCTTGGTGTCAAACTAGAGTTCCTGTATTTTAACGAGCCATTTGCACTGTCGTCTAGAGAGCTTGTGCTTCGTGTCGGGATATAAGATCGGGTCGTGATCCATTAAAAGCGTAAAGTGGCGAGCTCGGAGGTATCGACTCCATGCACGAAGGGCTATCAGGGCTGCGGGGAGCTCTTGATCTCCCGTATCACATTTACTCTTTGCCAACTAGAGACGGAGGGAGAGGAAGGTGACGGGGTGTCAGTTCTGCTAGAGTGCCACACCGACGGCAAATTGCGAGGCGTCAGTGGCAAGTACGAATGGCTGGGTGGGGTTCGGGTGAGCCAGCATCGGGGCTGAGGTGACTGCGTCCTTTAGCTTTCTAAAAGCTTCTTATTGTTCCGTGCCCTAAAAGAAGGTGTGGGTGCGGAGCAGGTCTGAGATGAGGCGCATGATGTGTGCATACCCCTTGGTAAAACGGTGGTAGACATTGGACAGTTCCATGAGTTGCTATACATGCCGAATGTTGCGTGGTGTGTGCCAGTTGCGGACAGAATTGGTGAGGTGGTCTTGTGTGGCCATGCCCCTCTCTGACACACAAAAAACGAGGAAGTTTACTTTGCTCGCGCCTAATGCGCATTTGCTGCGTTTTGCAAATAAGTTGTTTGCGCGGAGTTCGTCGAATAACGTGCGCAAGTGCGTCTTGTGTTCCTCGAGAGTTCAGCTGTATACCAGGATGTCGTCGAGATGGAGCACCAGGGACCGTCCATTGAGGGAGCGAAGGTGGGACGGGATGAGCCGCGAGAACGCGGCTGGGGCATTAGAGAGCCCCAAACACAAGACACGCCATTCGAAGGGACAGACGCGGTTGCGAATGGTAGTTTTAAGAATATCCTTCTCCTGTATCCTCATTTGGTGGTAGGCACCTACTAAACCAATCTGGGAAAAATATCGCGCTCCTGCCACCTGGTCTAGTTCTTCATTTATGGGCGGCAGGGGTGTGGAGTCGGGTATTGTTATTCGATTCAGCCAGTAATAATTGCACTACATCCGGAGTTCTCCAAACCTGTTTATGACGAAGAAGACGGGTGCTCCGTAGAGGGAGGTTGAGGAACGGATCTGGCCCCAGCGGAGGAGATGGTCCAAGGTGTCGCGCAGCAGTGTGAGTTCATATGCGGAGAGGCGGATGACCGGGCGGACTGGTGTAGGTTCAATTTTTTCAAGGTTGATCTCGATATCGAGGTCTCTTTTTGGCGGAAGCGTGTCCGGGAAGTCTGCACGGAAGATGTCGTGATATTTCTCGACGAGTTCTGAGAGCTCCGGGTGGCTGAGCATAGAAAAGATGCGCTGGAGGCGATTGGAAAAAAGAGCTCGCACTCCTTTGTTGCGTGGTAATCGGCAAAAGCGCTTAAAAAAGATCGTGGTAATGATTTCAGATTTGGCCGGAGGTGCGGAGGATAGATGCTTGCGGAGAAGTACGCGGAACTTGGAGCCATCAGCACGCTTTACTGTCAGAGCGTACGCGTCCCAATCCACATCGGGGAGTGTGTTGCGGAGCCACTGATGTCCGACCGTCCTCAGGGGTAGGTCGTTGATGGTTTCCCGCATCTGTATCACATATTTTGTGCTTTCGGCCGGCGAATTTCCCAGTAGAATGAAATTCTTCGTCACAGACTTTATCCGGGCGGTAGAGCTGTCCCCAAGTTCTGTTTGGTCGAACGGCAAAGAGCGCAGGTGGAGTGGGCAGAACCGGGCGGCGGCAAGAGAGAGGAAGGAATCGGAGGCTCCGGGATGGAGATCGAAGACGAATCTGTGGCCATTCAGAATGCCGTCGTACATCATCTCAACGACTGGGCCTACGTCTACTGCCAAGAGGGTAGATGGGGGGTTAGTAGATGTGGCGAAGGCGGGTGTGGCGGCCGCTCCAACATGCGCTGCCCCTAGGTTCTTGACGGCAGTGGTCTTGGGCGGTTCGAGGAGGTGATCCGCCGACAATGGTGGTTCGCGTTTCTCCAAGCATGCTGTCAACAACGCATGCATCGATTGTGGGCGGGGTATACGCGGACTTAGATCTCGTTCTTCGTGTTACCGGGTCTTCAATTGGCCGCAGTTTGTTCCTTGTAGATTGTCGACGGATCAGAGACGGTGGATTGGTTTGGACCACTGTTATTGGTGCTACTAGTGCGGCGAGAGTGGCGACTATTCCGATACCGACCCTATGGGTTCAGGGCAGTGTGGTTGAGGTTCGTACGGCGCCAATTGTCCGAGATGTGCGAGGTCCGGACGACGTTGAGGGCTTCTTCGAGGTCTGACGGGTAACCGGTGGCGTAGTTTCCGAGAGTATGTATTTTGTGTGTGTACGATAGGAATTCTGAAGGTAGCTGTAGGTGTGAAATATGGCGCCACAGGTGCTGTAATCATGTTAATGTGGTCATAATTGTTTGATCTGCACCTAGCTAATTTGCGTGACATAGGAACCCGACTGTAATCATCTTCGATCAATGCTCGTGATACGACTCTTTAAGCTAGATGCTGAGCTACACAAGTCCAATTTACCGAAGAGGGAAAGCATCAAGTAATTCAATCTCGTTCCTACATATTGTACGTCCGCGCTCTCTGCGCCTGTCATGTTTCCGAGCGTTCGCTCGTCCATACGGACCTTAGCAACGCACTCTGAACTACCGCGCAGCCGCGCCTGTGGTTCGAACACGTGCCGATTGATAGTTATAACTGTCATCGGTCGTCATGACCATTCTGTCACATGTATAGCTACGCAACATGTCCGGGACCGATGATCAACCCAGTAATTCTGATCCCCCTGGTGTGGCAAACTCAGATCAGAGTAATCCTCACCTGTCTATTGAGACGCATCCAAAGCAGCCTACTATTATCACCTACGAAGCTGGTGATCCTGAACCTCCTTTTGCAAACACAAGTGCAGCGGAGAAAATTGCATACGCCGAGGAAGTTAGGTCGTACTGCGAAGAAATGTGGGAAGCGTTAAAGAGAACTGGATTCACTGGTGGAGCCCTTGGGATTGAGTACACTGCAACGTTTCGCAGGAATACAATTGAAGCTATGCCGAAGCAGTTGGCGGAAAAATGGTTTGCACTTTTGGTCTCTCATGGTGTGCATGTGACACGTAAGCGGTTCTTTCCGCGAGCAATGGCACTCGTTGAATGCCTTTTACAAAAGATATTGGTTCCTTCCACCGCCGATGCGGGCTCTGAAAGCCAACTGCTTGGGTCTAGGAGGGAGATGAGAGGAGACACAGTTCTCAGAACGGAAGATGCCCCTATTATCCGTAACGTTTCAGACAGTAATATCGCCGCGACACACCTAATCAATACAGATCAGGAAATTCCCATCGATATCAACTCCGTTCCGCCCTACAATACAATGTCCATCAAGATGTTGCTGACTGTGAGAATAAAAAGGCACGTCAATTTACTGTTGGGCATGCAGATGGTTCGGCTAATCTCGAGGGGGGAAGAAAACCCCAATTAAGGTCAACCAACAGACCCAACTCATAAGCACACAAAACTGGCTCTGCAGGCTACTCCCTTGGCAACAATAGCATAATAAAATCACACCAAGGCCGAGCAAAGTACAGTGGTCGATGTGATGAAGAGCTTTCATCTGCATTTTTTCTCCACGAGACTCTGTCCCGCATCTGCCGTCCACCAGAAAAGAAAAACGCTGAAGCGTTTCCTGTTATGCTACAGGCTGAAGCAATGTCATTTTACACCCGAGTGTATCGTCCCGATGATATGTTTGACGAGGCTAGTCAGAAATTATTGGACTATTACACTGGCGAGGAGCAGAAAAACCGTATCCTACTCCAACACTAGACTATGAAATTGTGAGATGCAATGAAAGACGATCCTGACAGCAGCGAAGCGGAAGTTTTCAGAACATTTTCGTTCAAACTATCTCCACTTCAAAAGCAACTTTCTATGAACTATCAGCATGACGTCCTACTCCGTGATCAGCTGATTGTCTCCTGCGATATCGATCGAATCCAAGAATCGCTTAGAGAGCGTGTCCCAAGCACAGCTCAAGAAACAATTAACAGGATTGCGACGTTCCTTCCCCATGAAAGAAAATCCGCATGCTCTTATCTTACTAAGAGCGAAGAAGACGGTGTTGCTCTATACAGTCTTGGAAGAAAGTTTGGTGGTGAAGCGAAGCGATATTTTGGATCCACAGGATCTTTTCGAAATCATCGTTAGAACTCTGTCTTTGTCATGCCGGTGTTCTGCCTATAGGAGGTGACTCCGGCATCAGCATCGGCTATTAGCTCGTCCGTGGCGTTCCATTTCAGGAAGAAATTGACTAACTCCAGGTACGTCGTCAAGATCTCCGTTCCAGGATCCTTCACAATGGGGCTCTCCACCGTGAGGCGTGGCTGCACCAGCGAGTGCGCTTGACCTGTGAGGTAGAACTGAAAGCACCATACGGCGGCACCTTCATGGGCACCATTGGTATTACACGCTGAACGGAAGCGCGTGAAAAAATTCAACACCGAAATAGGGTCTTCGCTCGAAAAAGGTTTCTTCTTTATTTGAATATCCATGCGGCGCTGCATCTTCGTGAGTCGTTTAGCGACCGACGCGTCGTAATGAGTGGAGCGCTCATTCAACCTGTAGGTGTCATAATCCACCATTTTGGCAAGGAGGTCGTTAAGCGGCACGACCTCCCTGATCCTTCTGCTCTTCTCCTTGAGACGTATACTGTGCTCCGAGCTGGAGCTGTTTACGGATTTGGAGTCTCAGCCTCTCTCCGAATCGGTGTCTCGCTTTCGTTTTTTCTCCCTCCGTTTTTTCCTGCGTCTTTCCTTGAGGTGGTCTGGGTTACTGACGATACCCCCTTTGTCGCGATCCAGCCGAGGAGTATCCTGTCTTTCTCTCCTTGGGGTGAATTTCCTCACCACCATTATCCTGTCCTCCTCAGTGGAGCGTGAGGTCTAGACGATGCATAGCAAGATTCCTGAGGTGGTCCCGTTTCCCTACGGCAGTATCCTTTCCTCCTCTAGCGTAGGGGGTGGCAGTATCCTGTTCTTCTCTGCCCGGGTCACCATAGGTAGTGATAGAGGGAACTTCTCCTGTACGGAAGAACAACTTTGAAACGCCTCTGCGGGGAGCAGCTGCGCGGTTTGGGAGCGAACCTCCGCACGGATAACATCTGAGGTCCCCTCGAGGAAGGGATCGGAATCCAGCAAAGCATCCACCGCACGGTAAGCGCTTTCCATTGCGATTTCGTCCACAAGGGAGTGACGACGCGCTCCGAAGTGAGCTTCAACACCTGCAGGAATTCTTTCGACCAGCTCTTGTGAGAGCCAATCCGCAAGGCGCGGGGCCGGGGACTCCAATAGGGTGTTAGCCTCCCGGTGTTTCCGTCCCTGCAGCTTCTGACGTGGCGGCTGCGAGGCCATGTATGGTTCTTCAACCTCCACATCGGCGTTCTCAAGAGGTTTCATGGTAGATTCCGCTTTCCTCCGATCATGCACTCTCCTAAGGCGATTCCTGAAACGCTCCACAGAGGAGCCAAGATTCCGAAGGAGACTTTCAGGGTCCTCCAGTGTGGCGGCCATCTCCTGGGGAGCGCTGAGCATGCTGCGCCCACCGACGGAGTCGGTTGCTTGAGGATCCTGTAGGGGGATTTCCATTGGGGGTTCTGAGGGGTCCATAGAGGAGTAGGTGGGGAGTGATTTTCTTCCACTTCCGAATCACCTCAAGAAAGAATTCCCCTGTTGGGGTTCAGTCGCTGCAAACTAGAAACTCGGTTCTGCTGCGACTTTTGCGAATCCTTTAGGAACTGTGACCTTCTAAATCGGGAGACCTGTTGTGGTAATGTCAGCTCTCCTCTCGTGGTAGTAAAGCACAAAGTCCGTTAGGAGTTTTTGTTGACTCTAAAGGTGCGTGTTCCTAAAGGTGGTCTCCGGTATCCGCTGTCGCAAGCCGGGGGAATTCTTAAAGGGGATCCGCAAACACTAAACGGAGGGGTAGGTTCACTGGGCGGACAATGCTCCTACAGGCGCCGCTATGATGCGACCTGTGGATCGGCGGCATAGAAATGTGAGGTTGATCGACGAGAGTCTCCAACCGGAAAAGTAGATGAAGACTCAAGGGTGGTTGTCTTTACTTCTGCAGAGGTGGAGCTCAACCGGCAGCTTATGTATCACGCCGGGAGCCCGCCTCGGCAGGTCTCACTACTGCAGTAATAACCTGCGTAAATTAACTAAAATAAATAATAGTTCTACCGTCTCTTAAGCATACTGTAGCGCACGTGTGCAGAATTATGCACCACGTGGCTCAGTTAATAAAATACGAGCCCTCCTTAGGAATATTATACCATAAGGCCACACCACCACTTTTCTCTTAGAAGCCACTGTACTACACATATGTAGGAAGTCGGGAGGGACAACTGCAGATAGCTATAGGCCTCGGAAAGCGGTGTTTGGCAGGTCTCCACTGGGTGCATGAACCGAGTGAGATGGTCTTCCATGGTGCTATGCAGGGGAAACTTCATAAGTTTCTAGCGGGCCTCCGCCAGAGCGTTTGTGGGGACAAAGGCCTAGAGTGGTCCGGCTTCGAAAGCCTCCAAAGACGTGAAGGGTGTTCCATGACGTCTAGTTCGATTGTAACAGCGGTCCGCTGCCTTGCAAAGGTGGCACACCACTATATGCACTTCCTGGTGTGCCGTTACTGCTGGAAAAAAATGTGACTTCGCAGATGCCCGAAGTGAAGTCTTTGACGCAATCGGAAGACCTTTCATCCGGTTGTGCGGCGTATGTGATGTTGCATGTGGCTTTGGCAGCGTTTGCGATATCCGAACGGCTGGTATGTGGTCTACCTTGGGCACAGAACTCGACAGTCAATGAAGTTGGTTGAGCATGCATCCCGGCGACTGGGTTCTCTATTTGTGTGTGCGTGCTAGCGACCAGGGCATCTGGGTGGGCTTTGACGGGATACCCTTCCGGAATCCTGTGCTGAGGCACGTCGCAAGCCACCACGGTTGGGGTGGAAGGAGCGGATATATGCGGTTTTAGGGTACCGCGTAGGACTCGAAAGCTTTGAAACGACGTTCGAGGGTCTCTACTTATCCCGAAATCGATGTCCTCAGTGTCGCATCTGCAGAGGCAGTGCATCAATGGTGTTTTGTTGGCTGCTTAGAGAGCGAAAGATTGTACCGAGTGGGATTGAGTTTCTCGACCCTGACCCGTTCTCGACCTCTTGCACCAGTCGGGGCTGGGAGCACAGCTAGGGAGCGATCTGCTGAAAGGGCTAGCGTTAGTGTTGACCAGCCTCTGCGTAGTCGAACACTGCCGGTTCCATTTCAGCAGCGGCCGCAGCAGTTGAAGCATCAACAACGGTGGCGGTCACAGATCGAGGGCGTGGTCCATCTCGTTCGTTTCCGACCGGCGGGGTTGAATGACGTGACGGACGACTTCAGCTAGACGTGACAAAAATCTTCCGCAGACGGGGATCATTAGAGCTCATGAGGCACCGGGGAAAGGGAGAAAAAAGGGAAGGAAAGAGAGAGGATCCAGCAGGAAAATCGGAAAGCGATGCTACTAAATGGAACACAGGGGATTTGGAAGAAGTCTGAACAGGTCAAGCTTTTCTGAAGGGTGGGTCTGGCTGTGTTTGATAGTGGTTTTTTAAAACTAGACGTTAAGCGTCTTACCTTCTACTCCATCTACTGTTACATTCGTAGCGGATAACACTATGTCGTCGTGCGCTTGAACTATGCGATGCGTGCTTCAAGTACTTGAAGGACACGACGCACTGTTGCGATTTGGCTTGATCTAAGCATCGTGCTGACAAACTGCATTGTTCTTGTGCTTCTTGTTGCGACGTGCAGGGACAAGGCTTGCAGTAGGTAGTGCGAATCGCTTGAATCGTTAGGATCTATGCCTTGTGTTTGTTACAGTTTGTCATTAATAGAAAATATTTGATGGAGATGTTACAAAGTCTCCCAAAACGATTTGACACCTCAATTATAACCATGGAAGATATAGCAGAAACATTGAGCACCAAAGAACTACGTGCTAGTAGGAAGGGTCTTAAAAAAACTCCGACAGCCAAAGAACATCAATCCAAAAACTGTTTGAAGAACAAATTAAGTTTTATAACTTTTGTGTTTCTGTGTAGTCGTCACTACTGCCATTAAAAAGAACGCATAATCGTAGAAATGTCGAAAAGAACAAACTTCAAACAAAAGTCAAAAACATCGGTCGGTCGAAAGAAAGATACAGCAACATTTTTTATTGCGGAGAGAAGGGGTTCAAAAGTATCAAACACCTGGTGTATTGACTAAGATGCTTTTCTGCACGTGAAAAATAATAATAAGTGTTTTTTTTTAATGACAGTGTCAAAATTACGAAACAGATTAGTTACCGTAACGGAGATGAATCAAGTGTGTTTTCAGAACATAAAGTGAGTGTATCATTAGGTAATTTTAAAATAAAAGAAAGAAGAACCTCTCAATTATTTTCAATATTTAGAACTATAGCTCTCAGTCTTGTGTGTGTTGTTCACGTAATTTTATTTTCAATATGCATTTTAGTGGTTCACGCGAGCATGCACTACACATAATGCTCACGTTTACACTCATATCTTAGTAAGGCGGGGATTTGTGCTATATTACCTATTAAGCAACTGTACTGAACTTTTATAGTCTTGTTTCCTTACCTCTATTACCTCTTTAAGAGATTATGGGCACGGCCTTTACAATGCCGCCCAATTCTGTCTTTCTATGTTCCTTTTATCACATTTCTTACGACCAGTTCTTCTCTGGCTTTCGATGCTTCCCATCATGAATTCGGAAGGGAGGAAAGTTAGAATTCCACCATTTGACGAAATTGTGACTTCAAGCTATGAAGAATACGATTCAATGCAGCATGGCACGCTGAGGCATTGGAGAAGCTCTCAAATAGGTTCGAAGTACTTTCAGCACTGATGACGAGAAGAGACTCGCATGGAAGTTGTAAAAGAATAACCTAAGAGAAAAAACTAATTTTACCTTTCTGATGAAGCTCTGCGTGTTGTTCAGGGCGATATCGGAAACTCTTCTAAG
Organism: Gracilaria vermiculophylla; assembly: GCA_019155205.2. Taxonomy (NCBI): domain Eukaryota; phylum Rhodophyta; class Florideophyceae; order Gracilariales; family Gracilariaceae; genus Gracilaria; species Gracilaria vermiculophylla. The sequence goes on from JAHNZQ020000049.1 coordinate 588,278, forward strand.
ATGCTGGGAAATCTTGACAACCGTTTTCCTTCATTTTCAACTGATTTTTGCATCTTAAAGATAAGCGAGTTAGTTAACTTATGTACTCAGATGTGAAACAAAACATGGGCCGCCATATTCACAAGGTGGCCAGTATCATTTCATAGCTAGCCTCCATGGGTAAAAAGCAATCCGACGAGATATCTGTCGCTCGCGTAGTGTTTTCCATTACAACAATGGGGTTGAATCCGGTTTGTACGGCTATCAAGACATTTTCTACCGAAAACATTAATTGAGAAAATGTTGCGGCTATACTACTTGATGAAATTCGTGCCTTAGGAAACCATGTACCCGATAGATTTTCAATGGCTATATGGAGATGTGATATCTGTTAAGCAAACGATCATGCTATCAATCATTGTTACATCAGTTTCATGCATGCGAAGAACAGTTTGAAACTCTCTGTGGATCCAAAGAAGAACATGGGTGATGCCTAAGATGAGAAAAAAAAAAATCAAAAACGTGCTGCAAAAGTCTCACAAAAAACCAGCCTTAGAACCGCGCCTCAGCTCTCAGGCCTTGAGAAAAGCATACGAAAACCGCAAGTGGAAAATTCTTATTGATCGACCCGGGTTCAACAGCCCATCTGACCTCGTCCTTCAAGCATCTTACAACTGTGCCCCTTAAGGTTTAAGAGAACTCAGAAATTACTGCCACAGAAAGGAATGTGATGTTGGTAAGCTGGTGATACAACGGGCGGGTTACAACTGTTACATTGAGCAAAAAACTTGATGTCCGTAGACATTACTATGAGTCTCTTGTCAATCCTAGCCCCATCTGTACAGCATTTTGTTTTCCTCCGTTGCAGAACATTGCACATCTTATTGTTCTTAAGGAAAAAATGAGCGTTTTTGGTAGTTACTCATGCAACAAAGAAATACTAGACTACATTCCATGTGACTGTTTCTCTGTTTCGACACCAAATAGTCTTCAACACGCAAAACAAACCACGGCCATGATGGCACGCATTTTGAAGATTATCGGCAAGAGAATCGACTCAGGCACCGATTAGATTTCCAATATTTCTTCTGATAAACCGACTTTGACATTGAGAAAAAAGTTTTTAAGAACCATCATCTCCCTTCAAAATGTATCAATGTGGCAATACCGCTTGGGAAACATTGCCAATGTGGCAAATGTCAGAAAAATTCTCCAAAATGAAGTATTGTTTGTTAGACATCAACGACCGATCGATTGCATTCCGTGTGCAAGAGGAAAATTTCTTCGTACGAGTCGCGGCCGGCCCACGTCCACCTCAACACCTGGCCACCTTCATACTCGCATCACCTTTACTTGCAGCAAGACTGATTTTGCCCAAAAGAAATACATTGTAATCCTCGATGAATTCACTCGCTTTCTGTTTGCTGCAAGTCTCACTCGCATAGCGATGCATCTGAGGTAGTCCTGGAGTTTTCCAACTTGTTTGAACGGCAATACTTTCAATCAGTCTTCTAACTGTATTCTGATGGAGGCTTTGACTTTGAACCAGGTACAGCATCACATTTTTTTTTCTTCAAAAAGATATACTCAAATATGAAGATGAAGGTGACACTAATCAATGGCTCAGTGAGGCTACTGCAGTCTTTAGTGGCACATCTACTGTACGTGAGACGTTTGCAAATGACCACGATTATATCATCTCAAGTTCATTATAAAGCCAAGCCAGGACTGGTCTCACACATTGCCCAAAAAAGCGTTCCACCAACGACCCAGACCTTGGTGGTTATGCTTTTGATTTTGAATTTGAACTGGTCAATCAATACAGCTCGCACTCTTCCTCGCACAATCCGTATTGTGGGTGAGCTATCCTTCTGCCAAGATTTATAATCTCCTAAAGCTCAGCACTAGATGGATGGCCTGACTTGCACGGCTAATTTCGTATTTTTCGCTAGTTTATTTATTTAGTTACTTGGGCCGTTTCGGCCCCAGAGCTACAGTACTTAGCGCGACGGCACTTCGGCCGTCGCGCCCAAAAAACCGCACCAAGAAGGATCTTCAGTCTGACGTGCCGTCCACGCGGGTATCTTTGTCCACCTTTGAGAAGTACGCCGTTGACTACGTAACTCAACCGCCCGTGCCGCCGAGAACCATAGTCTGCACAATTCTTCCCTTCTTTTAGGTTCGACCATTTACGAGTTTATCCCCACTGGATCTCCAGTCTACCCCTTCTGGACTACGTCCGCCACCCGCCCAACGCGGCTTGCCCGATAGATACGTGGCCTAATATATTACTCGGCCCCGCCGAGATAGCCCGACATATAACAGAGAAATCTCCCCGTACTTACGGGAACTGCCTCAATCACAGGACTTTCCGGATGACCGGTTTCAGCACTCGTCTTCTTCCTGCACCCCATACGACGGCTTGGCCCGTGAGTAACGCCCGGCTCGTTTGCCTCGCCCAAAGAAGGCTCAGCCCTTGAACTACCTCGCAAGAGAGAAGTTCTAACATCCTTCATATTAATTTCCCCTTTGAGGTATTAGACTACAGAGCAGATGCAATACAGACAGCAAATATGCACCGAAATTTAATGCCATCTAAAACGAGGGGGAGCCAGACTCCGCATGAAAAAGGGTCGTGACCGAAAGCAGACGTTTCTAATTTTCGTGAATTTGGTTGCAACGTGTATGCATTTATTTCAAAAGATAACGAAAAAAACGGCACCCAAAATCATGCGGCTTGAAGGGCCCGCCCATGTTATGGGGGATTCCCGCATATGGGCTTGTACTTTGGAAAGCGCGGGAGAGAATTAATACGACTAAGTGCCGCCTGGTATTTATTAATGTTTTCATTTATGTAGAATTTCACTATTTATTTAATTTGCACTACAGTACTTATGGATGCCGGCATCCCCGCTGCGGCCTTCAGTAAGCGGAAACAAAGGTTCCGGCTCTGAGCCTTCCGCTTAGGTCAGTATTTGCCTCTCGCGAGGGATACCCCGTAGCGTACTGTTGCTCATACGCCTTGTTCGCAGAGAGCGCCCATTATTGGGTATATTACCAGCGTTACTGTGCTGGCCCTTTTAGAAGGATACTTACCGCTCACCATCGTTTTCCTTACGGCTACCTCCCTTTTTCCCACCTTGGTGGTACATCTTGCACCTCTTCCACCTTGTGGATCTGGCGACCCGCCGGCACCCTTTCTTTCCCATCTCTTTCCTCCAAGGAGGCATCGCACACGCATACATTCACGTAGTGAAGATCTATCTTATTCCTCTCCTGCCAAGTGCTGCCGGGGCAACCCCGGTCTTTCACCCGGCACTCTCGTGTTGTTCTCTCGAGAGGGCTCTATCGCCGACCTACCTCTGTAGACAAAGATTTGGACGTCTTCGTGTCTTTTTCCTGCTTGCGGGCTATTGCACTACACGTCTGTTCAATTCTAAAATTAAATGGTTCTAAATACCACTTCATGGAGGATGCAGATGCAGAAAAGACACTGATTGTTCGTAAAATGTTGATTTTTCTTATAGCTTCAAAAGTATCATCAATGGAGATAGAAGCAGACCCGTTATCAATTACGAAGGAAAACAATTCAGGAAACCTTCCAGAAAATACAAAGAGTACAGTAACCACTCAAATAATTTGAACAACTCTGAATAATCTTCTGAATCACAGAGGAAAAGTGAGAGAGTCCGAAGGAAGCCTAAATAGCTCAAGTATGAATATGCTGAACTTATTAATTGTAGTGCAGTGCCTGCTTGTGTCCTCAACGGATCTTGTCGTCTCATACGACTTGGGGATTTTTCCCGGCCTTACCACCGGTTTGTTTGCTGCAGTGGATTACTGAACCCATTCTTGGGATATCCCTATGAAGGGTGGTATGGGCTACACACCTGTACCGTACTTGTATGACGCCCAGATGCGCCGTGATAACCCGGCAATGACCGCACACGTGGAAGGACCCTCCCAGCAATGCTGGTTATGGCTAATTAATAGTTCAATTTATTTAGTACTTTTTCCCGACTGTATAAATACTGGAGCTACCGCTACTGTGCGGACAACAAACCTCCGCTAAAGAGGACTTCTGCTATGATCTCACCGCTTTGAGGACGTCTCCGGACCCTCACAGGGTGCTTCCGCCGCAGACACGAACGGGCATCCTACCTTTTTCGCCGAGGAGATTACTACCGTGGTTACAGACATTCTTCTGTAGTCTTTATTTTGTTTTCTGCTTCTACCGTCGTACGGTCTGTATGTTTCCGCCATGCTCATGTCTATCCGACCAGTGCCCTGACCTCATATGAGGTAAGCGCACCATCACGCAAAATTAAGAATAAGAAATTGGAATTTGACCCGTAGGCCAATATTTTGGAACTTTTAAAATTAAACACCTGTTATCCAGGATTGCCTGTGAACAATAAATAGTTGTAGAACACGTCCTGAGCTATCACAGCAGCTCAGTGGTCATCAGACTACATTCGAGCAACTAATCCTGAGTTCGAACCTCGCTGAGTTTCTAAAACCTCAAAAACTCCTTCGGGAGCTCGACTAATTCTAAAACTTTTTAAACTCTCAGAACGTTTTCAACACCCACTTGAACAGCAGACAGAATAAGGTGGCATCTGTTAAAGGGGCAGTTTCGTCATAGAGTTTAAATAATCTAGCAAGTCTAAATACCGCGGATTGAATTAGTAGGGGGTCTAAGGCAAAAGAACTTTTGCTCAATAATTGCATTGAAATGTTGAATTTTACTTAAAAAAACGAGTGTTGTCAACGTTGTTGACATTTCTTTTAGATACTATGCTTACCTATACCGTGACACTCCTCAATTTGTTTCATAAAACAATCTCTGTTCGTTCCGGTGTGACATAAAAACACTTCTTTTTCTTTCCTTGAATAGCATCCAGAACATAAAAACTTCGATTTTGTATTACCTCTGCAATAATTGCATCGTCCTTGATATAAAGCTTTTGTAACCATTCCATTTTTTGTTTTCCTTCTTCTGTTGGTTTGCATTAATTGCAAGCCAGTGCCAGCAAATATTGGTTGTTCAGTATTATTTTCATTTTCCGGTTCATTTCTTTTCATTAAACCAGTCGTGTCCCAAGTATTGTCTATTAATTCATTGGCCAACTCACAATAAAATTGATGGGGACTTTTAACGCTCCTGTTTCCATTTGCTGCCTTATACAGTTTCCATGCATCCACAATGAAAATTGCTAAAAGAGACCAATTGACTCGAAATGACCACTCTTTCACTTCTATTTTCCTTTCCAGATTTAAATCATCTTGTCGGCATCTGTTATGGTGATCGATCATGGAGCATGTTTTGTAATATTCTTCACAAATCTCAGGAATCGCAACCTCAAATCCCATTTTCTTAGAAATAGTTCCCTCCCGCCTCCATCTCTCCCTTTCAATAGAAGTACCAGGATTAACTGTGCCCGAGGATGAAATAAAGTATTTTTTATCTCGATCCATCCACATTACGGCCATCATGTCACTATTAGGGACGCTTCCTTTTGAAATCATAGATATAAAGTCGCCTCTGTTCCTTAAAGTGATTTCAGATAAGTGCTTCATAGGAAACTCTCG
>JAHNZQ020000049.1:619469-675190 GCA_019155205.2 Gracilaria vermiculophylla
TACAGGAAAAACGTGAAAACCCACCGAAATTATCTCCAAAAACTATTTCAAGTTTTTGCGAGAAGACAAGCTTTGTCTAATGTAGGTTGTGCGGTACAATGCTTTGATAGAATTAAACAATCGCAATTTTCTTTTTCATTTTATTCACTCGGCATGCTTTCCATCTTCCGTCACACGTAGTGCTACAACCGTTCTCATATATTATCCTACATTAATTCCATTATTTAGTATAGTTCTATATCTTTTCTATCATAGATGGCCATGACTGACCTGCATGAGCAGCGGCCTAACGCACCAGTGACGAATTCACCACCCGTTTCGGTGCGGGTCGAATCTGAGACTGTCCAGGGTAGCCCAGAATGGCTGCCAGCAACAACTCTTCCTGGGACTTTTAGTGGCTCTCCCTCCGGAAATGAGGCTTCCGCGACTGGTGCCGACGAGGCGGATGTCACCACGAGTTATCTACGCGCCTTTGGCATGAGCACCCAGGACATCTTGGTTGATCTGTCCGCCATGCGGAACATCCTTGCGAATCGCCTCAGTGGGATTCCTCCGCCTCGTGACGGTTAAGTGGGTTGATCTTTTCTCAGTTCTTTCCCAAGAGAGTCTGTTCCATCAAACCTGTGTGTTGTTTCCATTCCTCCCTCGTGTAGGGTTTCTGTTCCGCTCCCCTCAAGGTTATTTACGCGCGTCAATCCCGAAATAAGGCCACCGTGATATGAGGTTGATTATGAAGTCGCCAGAAATATACGCCATGTGGATGCGGTACCTTCAATTATCCTTTCGAGGTGTTAGCGCACAACGTCGGTAAAGAGTTTTCGGTGATTTCAAAGGCATTAGTTCCTTAAGTTAGTCTACGGATAATCACCGTCACGGGGCAGGAATTATCCGGAAAGGAGATGCACAAGCACCAAGCGGAGAAGGGGTTTCACCGGGCGAACAATGCTGTTACAGGCGCTGCTAAGAGGCAACCTGGGGATCGACGGCTTCGAAACTTAAAAGCGCTCGACGAGAGTCTCCAACCGAAAAAATTAGAGGAAGACTCAAGGGTATTTGGTTTACCTGCCACAGAGGTGGAGCTCAACTGGCAGATTGAGTAAGGTCCCGGGAGCACGCCTCGACAGGTCTCACTACTGTAACGATTACCTGCACCAATTAACGAAAATAAATCTAAATTGTACAATTTATCAAGAGTACTGTAGCACACGTGGGCCGAATAATGCACCACGCGGCTCAGTTCATAAAATACGAACCTTTCTGAGGAATATCCCGTCTTAAAGCCACAGGACAGTGTCACCTTAGGATCCATTGTACTATACACCCCCTTTCCTGAATTACACCACGTCCCCAAGGTGCATCTTTCCATAGCTCGGCATCGGTCTTTAAACGGCTCCAAAGGGTGTTGATGTCAGAGTGGTATCAAATGATGTGAAAAATCTTCTCCTCCAAGCATTCTTCCGTACATCCCTATTCCCGCGTGGCGTATCGACCGCAAGCTCGTGCATCTCCTCTGAGGGGGTTCTGAATCACCAGCTCTTTTCGACTTAGCCTCGTCTACTTTTTCTTGGTGTAACTTCCTGGTGTTAGAGTGCCTAACAATCCGATTTACTTGCAAATCTCTTTCTGAAAACGCCCAAGCCGTCGCCTTCGCTCGTGCATCCCAATTGGAGACAACGAACTCATTCTTTTACTTTCTTCACCATCGTCGTCCTCCATTCACTATGAACCCACTCCCTGCTTAGGTGCTCGTCATTTCGTCGGCATTCCATCGTCCATCCTCTCTGCACATTCTTCGCCGGCGTCCTGACATGAATCCTTCCTCTGAGGCGCATATAATGGCGAGTCTTTCCCCTGGAGGTTTTCTATCCAACTTCTTTGATGCTACCACGCGTTCAGTCTCCGTCCATCCGCCTACATACACCTTCGAGTTGACTTCTCCGGCCCAGGCGCCTGCTTCCCCGTCCAACCCTGAGGTGTATCACACCTGCAGTAGTGTCCCGTTTCGCCCTGAGGAGCACTTCGACCAACGTGCTACACGGGTCTTCGTGCCATCATGACAGGCACATCAGTCTCTTGTGCTCCATGGAGGACTACATTCACCTCTTTGGACGGTACTTTCAGGCGATGAGGCTCCACACCGTACCGGAGGTCGAGTACAACGACATTGAGCGAAACCGGGTGGTCGTCTTTCGCGCTCACTGGCTCCACACTCAGGTGCATTGTGACATTGCTCCGACACGGTGGGTCATTGCGACACTCCCTACCTCACGTTGGCTGAAGAGCCCGAGATTCAGACTCGACTTCAACTACGGCAAATAGAATGTTCACATAAGGGAGCAGGGCAGCCCAGAAGCATCGCCGATGGAAGCTCCGCTCTTGCTGTGCTGCCCTTTAATCTCCCTCACACTCGCGTCTACTGGCTCAATGGGAACCGATGGGAGACGCACTTTGCGGATACGACCCGCGGGCAGAACGCCTACGGATGCTCCTATGGAAGGCACAACACGGAGCTTCATTACATGTCTTTCGGGCAACGTCTGAAGTATTGACTGAAAGTGAACGACTCCTGAAGAGTTCATCGGGTCTCCCCACGCCTCTGTTTGGCGACGTCCATCACGTTCGCGTATCATACCTTGGCCGATCTGGATCCACATGAATCCCTATGGCGGCTCGTCATATTGATCGCCTCGATGGAATTCGCGGTCTGCACCCTCACTGCTTATCTCCAGGCAGTGGACGAGAGCTTCACTTCCTATACTCAGTGCCACGACGGTTTCCTCTACTAGGATTGTTCGTATTAGGCTTCCGCCGGACGTTTGCTACTCTTGTCGGTGCCAACTGTCTGGGTCATCCGCTCCTTAGGAATTCAGATTGTGGTCAAGGGCACCTCGTGTAGCGGATCCGAGGCAGAAATGCGGCTGGAATGCAACCTACAGCTAGCGCGGAACGATACACCAGGTTTTCTCTTGTACTACTACGGCCAGTATAGGTTTCATCCCTTTGTGAGGAGCCCTAAGGAAGACGATGACGGGCGAGCCTACCTGGCCATCCCCCCACCTTGCACTTCTTACGATCCTCAGGTGCCACAGCTACGTGTCCTATACTATGATCCCATGGAGGAGAGTCTGGCGATCTGCACGCCACTTCCGCTACTGGCTTTGTTGCACGTCGTGGCTGCTGCGCCTCCAGAGGTCCTGACTTAGCGTCCAGCGTCGATGGCAGATCCTTCCGAAGTGGTGGCCGATGTGACTTCTATGGAAGAGAAAGAGATTACTCCCGTACCAACTGTTTCGGCCCAGGTGGTGCAACCCCAACTGCGGAGCGTCTGGGTGCCGGCTATTCAGCCTCGCCTGAGAAGCGTCCCAGTTACTGTGCAACCGTCATTTTCGGTGTCGAATGCTTTACCTTTGGCTCCGCCGACCTCTATGGCAGTACCAGAACAATGCATTCGGGAGCCCACTGTCCCAGCTGGTACGCCGTCTGTGACTCTTTCTGTGGCGGTTATTATTTCGTCAACGAAGGTTGCCGCTCCTGGCGTACCCTTGACCGGTTATCCTCTGGGACTCTTGGTACGGCCTTCAAGGCGTTGTTGCAGGCTGTTCTGCTCTTAATTGTACTGTACAGGCATTGCACGAGGCTTGCAACTTGTTCTTAGAGCCCCATATGGCCTGGGCGGGCTGAGCATTGATGGCTGGAATCAAGGAGAGCCTGAAGGAGTTCATTTAGAACCAAGCTTTCGTACCGAAGGCTTTCCTAGATGCGGAGTTTCGGACGTAGATTGGTGCCCTGTAGGCGTGGGAAACCTGGCTACGAAAGGTATTCCACGTAGTAATAGAAATGAAATACCCTTGATTTGAAGCAGCGGCTTTCCGACGGGTGATTGAAGTACTCATTGGCCGTGCCCCAGCGCCCAGCGATAAGGGTGCCGGCGCAGAAGCGTACGAAAAACGGGCAACGACTGCCTCGAGGCAGTAAAAAGTACTCCAGGTGAAAGGGAGATAGCAGAAAACGAAAACCAACCCCGTCTCGGCTCCCCTTTCGCTTTCTGCAACAAAAAAAGGTACGCGAAAATGTGTGTACGCTCCAGGTTGGAGTGATATCTTTTGAAAACATTCTCCGGAATATGTTTTATGGGTTCCTACATGTCCTCCTTTCAGATGTACACGTGCAATCGTACGCGGTACAATAGTTCATGACGAGTCTCTCGGTGAGAGACATTATGGTCCACCGCACAAAGGATATCACCTGCAGGGGTCACAATGGCGTCTGGGGCTTCCATCAATATTTCACAGAGAGTTGTGATGAGATTTCCAGTATCCATCGGCTTCGTTGCTCTCCAGGTGGTTAAAGGAGTAAAATCCGCCGAGGACCCCTGAGTTGGGGTGGGGGGCGTTCCTGAAAAGCTGGGCGTTGGGACGTTGGTCACCTGATCGCCGGAGACGACTTCTTGGAGCCCGTTTGTCTCAATTGCTACAGGTTTTCTGTAGGTTTCAAGGACTTTGTAAAGCCCTGAGGTGTTTGGCGCCAACATGTGAGTGATGTCAGGCGGTTTATTGGACGTCTCTTCAGGTTTGTCGAGGAAAGCCTGGTCTCCTTCCTTCAGGTGAGGGCCTCTTTCCCCTTTCCATCAAAATCCTACTTATATCTCCTCTGCAAGGCACTGCATACCTCCTTTGCGAGAGACAGTGCCTCATCATAGTGGCTAAAAATGGAGCTCTTTGCTTGAGCCACTGTTGGTGCCTGTAGCCCATCCTCCGGATACGCCGTGGTGTGGGCTTTGATAACGGCTTTGGGCGTGACGCCCCAGATCACCACCTTGAAAGGAGCAGTCTCCATTGAGCGGTGCACCTGCAGATGCCATGCATACGTGAGCGGGACCACGTATGCGTCCCAATCCTTCTGGTGATACGCGAAGACATGTTTTAATCTTGAGGGGATGGATTTGTTAAACCAGTCCGCCTGATCGTGGGTCTGGGGGTCACATGCAGTGGTAATCAAAGATTTAATTTCCAGCAGTCCGTAGATAAATTTGAGAAGCTTTGGCGTAAACTGGGGTCCGTTGTCCGTGAGGAGATACAACGAGATACCAAACAGCTAAAATCAATCTTCCGGAAAGCTGTCGGAAACCACCACTGCAATGGTGCCTCGGAGGAGAATGGCGCGCCTGATCTTCGAGAACAGATGGTTTATTACGAGGATAAATCGGTATCCTTTCTCCAACTTGGGGATAGGCCCCAAAACATCCTTGGCCACAAACTCCGAGTTTACTAAAGGGGAGAACAGGGTGAATGGCGTCCGATGTTTGCGTGAGTGCTCCCAAGCGGCGGCGCACGAGTGGCCATCCGCCATCGTCGGGAGGCTTCAAGCCATATCGAGCTACTAAAACTCCCTCCGCATGGTGAAATAAAAACGCGATGAAACGGGGTGTCCGACAAAGCGTGAGTAGGACGAAAGATACAGAACCCGCGCCCACAAGCTCGTTGAGACCACGTTTTGGAGAGCACTGTCCAAGGGAGCGCTGCGTACAAGTACGTCCTCTCTGTCGACACCAAAAGATGATGTTAGACTTTCTACAGTGGCGAGGCACTCCTTTCAGTACGCATCCGTACTCTGCTCCTTCGGGAACTCCAGTATGGTAATGGGGAGAACTGCGTTCTCTTCCTTGGGGAAGGCTACCACCTTTGGGTGTCCACTAAACTTTACTTCAAGTTCACAGCATTTCAAACATTCTCCTTTGAATGCCTCTTTCCTGTCGGCATTCTCGATGAATGGATACGAAATAGAGTCCTCCAACGGTATTTTATTTTCTCCTTCCGAAAAGATAAGTGACAAAGCGTCAGCCGCCTAGTGTTTTATAACAGGGCTGTAGAAGACGTCAAATCCGTGCTCCAGGAGGTGTCATATCTATCTCTCTAGACGATTGGAAGCATCTGTCAAGGACGGTATCCACTTCGAAGGTGTGTGGTCCGTTCTCAAGTTGAAACGCGCGCCTTCCAGGTACGGGCGAAAACGAAACACGGCCCAAACGATGGCGAGACGTACACGCTTCGATGTGGAATAATTCCGCTCCGTCGGTAAAAGGCTGAGATTCCAGTATCCTATAGGTTGACGTCCACCTTCACGTTGTTCCTGTCGGAGGCTACATCCGACCTGATATTTACAAACGTCTGTGTTTAGCACCATTCGACCATTCGGTTTCTAGAATACGAAGATCGGTGGCTCTATTAGTCTCCTCTACAAGGTGTGGAAGGCTTCGAACTCTTTGTCAGTCAAGAAAACCAATTATCTCCGTTTTTTTTTCTCCCAGAAGCGATTAAACGGCACCCTAGTACGGGAGAAATTCGAAAAAACCCTCTGAAAGACATTATATAAGACCAGGGAAGAACAGAGCTCCGAATGGTTTTTAGGAGTGTGAGCTTCTTAGATGGAATCCTGAGTCTTGTGAATACCCGTATGTGGCCCGGACGCACAAAGTGCACCAAGGCATCTACCGAGGACTTGAATAAAACGCCTTTCCAGCTTCAAAGGGAGTCCAGCATCCTACAGAAGGTGGAGCACTTGCTTAAAATGCATAAAGTGCACCTCCACGCTGCGGGAGGATATAAAGAAATCGTCAATATACACCAGGGCGTACTGCCACTCTACTTTGGACAGGATTATGTCCACCGCTCGTTGGAATGTATCGAGTGCATTCTTCGATCCAAAGAGAATCCTTGTGAATCTGAACATTCCACAGTGGGAAGTGAACTTTGTTGGATCCTCATCGGATACATCCATCCCAATTTGTCAGTAGCCACTGTTGGCATCCAGCGTGGAGAAAACAGAGGCATTACCCAAGGAGTAAATACATTCATCCCTACGAGGTATCGGGTACGACTCGCGTACCGTCACTTGGTTGATGCGTCTTCACTCAGTGCGGAACCTCAAGGAAACATCTTTCTTCTTCGCTAATACCACCAGGGAGGCTCATTTGGAGCTGTAAGGCTTGATAACGCCCTTTTATTGCATCCAATGGGCCTCATTGCGTTAAAAATCGCGTGCATGAGGCTCTGCCCTCCTCGTAAGTTGGTGTACCGATTTCGCCTTAGGTGTGAGCTGGATCCGTTGCTTGGCCAGGATCACCTGACCAGGGCGACCAGATCACATGCCCCCAAAAGGGGATAGCATCTCCACTACACTACGGCGATACTACTTGAAATCTTCGCCAATTTAGAGCGTCTACTACCAAATGGCAGACTTCTCTTCTTCTAGATTCTTCGATGGAAATTTGGTTTCCATAGTGATGCTTGTATCGAATTCAGCAAGGTCTTTTATGAGTGGAAGATGAGCCAGTCCTGCACCGGATGGTAGTGCCCAGCCGACGATAGATCCTTTTTGAAGCCGCAAAGGCGACTCTTTTGGGTTAGCGAAGACGACCCTGAAGAAAGTAGTCGGCACTGTTCCATAACGCCATTCTCCATCATAGAGTGCTGATTAGTTGTCAGATGCAAACTCTCCTATAGGGAAGAAAGGGTGGATGCAGAGGTCTGCACCCAAACTTCGGCCTGACTACTCGCTGATATTTTGATACTTTTCACCACCCGGAGATTTTTTGACTTGGTCTGCGGTGGAAGATTACCCTTTTGACGCGCATTGGCGTCCGGATTCAGATGTGCGGACACGATACCTACAGGAGCAGCTTCGTGAAACGTCACCTTCCGCAGGCGTGGATATATTGCACGTACATATTGATTAACAAGGGAAGTGCCCGATATGCACTGTGCTGCCGAGTTGGTCACCACGAGGAACCACACCTTCGCCTGTAAGGAGCCCCACCGAATATACAAAAGTAATGCTCCTAGGATGTACAATTGTCAACTCAATACGTCTTGCACCGTAGAGAGCTTGCCGGTACTCAAAAAGCCAAGGGAGGAGCGCGGGAGCACGTTAGTGTGAACCAGGTTTGAATAAGCACCGGTGTCAAGACTAGCGCGCACCCTTGTGGAGCCAAGTGAAGAGCATCCTATAGAGGCAAACACCTTATAATTCTCACAGGAGAGCAAGCAAACAGAGTCCGCAAAGGTGTCCAATGGATCTAAATGGAAATGGATGGGTCCGCCGATTCTGCGTGGACTATGCAGATGGCTTTTCCCGTTTTCCTTGAAATGACGTCCGTTGGGCTGAGGCTCGACAGGCAAGAGCAACGCGGAGCCTTAACGCGCGACGTTGAAGATTTACCTGGTTTAGGGGGATTAGAGTCCCGCAGAGGGACGCCTGTTGTGGTTGCGCATCGGGATGCATCGTGTTCCCCTGTGGTACAACCGCTATGAGAAAAGGCCCATGCACTGGCAGCGCACGTGCGCATGAAGTAATCTGCACTCCAACTAGAACAAGGTAACCGTAGTTTCCTTGAGGGTACCGGATGTCGTGATACGTGGTTCGATAACTTCCGCTCTCCGTTGGTGTGTCTTTAAGGTCCTGGAAGTTCTTCTCCCGTACCTACAAGATGGCGGCCTCATCGTTCAATATTTTTACGCTGAGTTTATTTATGGTACTACTCAGTACAAGTTAAGGTTCTACGGGTATAGGTCTTCCCGTCAGGATGTTGCCATCAGGACTCCTAATCATGGCATTTGACTCTGCACTTGAGATATTTGGCGCATCATGGCACTCTTCTTTTCTCTAGGCCTTCATTTAATTCTTTAGAGAATTCAATGCGCTCTCCATGCGGTTAATCACATCCTCTTTGCGTTCAGCCTGAGTTACCTGAGTGTTTACTATTCCTTTCGATGGACCACCCAGTTTTCCTGAGAACGCGAGTCATTGTCGAGAGTCTAGTTCGGTTTGGTGTGTTTCCCCTAGACAGTCTTTCTCTTCAATTGGTTCTTCCCATTCTTATGTTTCAACGGACGGCATCCAGGCCTATGACGAAGAAAATAGGCATTGTTTTTCAAATCTCCCATTTGCTCCGCACTCATTCCTCGCTGATAATTTTGCCTTTAGACATCCCCAATCTCCATGGGAACTGGTCCATTCTAAAACCCTGTATTGAATACGAATCCGCGCTCAGAGAAGAATCCTGCACAATACAAAACTCCGTCGACATCTAGGGCAATCTTTGCTGCTCTTAAATCATTGTTGGACTGGGTTTGCGAACTTCCAAGAGAATATGAGGTTTCAATCCTTCGGTGATTCTATCCAGCTTTTCGGACTCACTTACCTCTGGAATGCCGATCACAATGTTTCGAAAATCAGACAAATAAATGGCTACACTGGTTTTCTACTTTAGCTTGAAGAGTCTGTGTCGTTCTCTCACAGTACTATCTTTGGGCACGAACTCGTTCTTGACACTGAGTTTAAAGGTTTCCCAAGTAGACGGAACCTTTTCTTCCACTACCAGTGTTAACCACCAGTTCGCAGCGGTACCCGTCATATAAGTTGATGCGAAATAGACTGCCGTACGTGCATCTATGTAAATATCTGGCCAATTTGAACGAGAAGAAGATATTTCTCAACGAATTGTAGTCCTGCACGAACATTTAAGGCATCACGGCGCCCATCAAACTTATTAGGCTTCGACAGTTTCATGAAAGACATGTTGTACTGTTTTTCCTCTTCTTAAAAATCTTGTTCTTTTTGATATTTATGGCACCCGTAAGGAAGGTCCTTGAGTCCCAAGTATATTTTCTTGGCCGGAAGTGTTATAAAATTCGACAACTCTGACAATACTTGACACTAGGCAAGTCCTGCTCCCTTGCCTTTCAGGATATCCCCACATGTTTACATTCTATCACAGGGTATGATGCAGCCAGTGTAAACCTTCACGGTGTCCTTAGCTTAATGACGCAGCTTCTCGAGTCGACCGTGAGATATACTGTACAGCGCGTTGAGAGAACCTAGAAAAGTGTACCTCGTCCAAGGCATGACTGTGCTTTGTTCACAAGCGTTACTCGAAACCCGTGCCCCGCAGGTCTGGCCTAGCTAACAGCCAACAAGACAGAAGGGTTGAAGAGGATACTTGGCTTTACAGCAGTTACACCTGGTCGGGAAACAGTGTTCGGTAATCTTCTGCTTTTCCCTGCACCCAATATCCCCGAGGTAGCCACAACACTCTGCAAGGGTGGCTCCAACCCCCAATCGCCAGTAGCTGTAGCCCCAGTTCTGTGTCAACGGTTATCTTGCACTTTTACCCACAGGTTAACCAATCGTGGGAACCACTTTACACAGATTTGACGAATCAGCACTACTGATTCGCAATAAAGTTTCCAATTATAACAATACAATTTCCAATAAAACTGGTTTCCTTTTCACAAAAATCAGAAATTGAAATTAAAACCAAATATCGAAAAAGCACGATAATTCTAGATATTTCCCCATAAAAAAATATCACTTCAAAAATTTCCACGTTTATATCGGCGATTTTTCTTCTTCCGATCGGGGCGGTTACAGCAGCCAGAACGCTTGCCATGCTACCAGTGAAATGAATAGCAGAAAATAGACGATAATTTCAATAAAACTTTTCTTCTGTTGCCTGATGCTCTTTTTAATCGACAGGACAACGCCTTTATGTAGACTGTAGATTCTTCCCCTTGGAGAACTCTAAAATCAAGTTGTAAGTTGTCCAGCACAGAAAGCTGAGCTGAAAATCTTCCAGAAACTTCTAGAGACGTCGATAAACTATCTTTTGACGTCACACCAAAATGAATAAAGTGTAACTTGCAAACAGTTTGTCATAATGATAGCAATATGTAAAGCATTGTCATCTGTCCAAATTAAGGTTTTACACAATTTAAAATACATTCTTTTCGCAGCTAACTTTTTTGTCAGTGCTCATACTTAAGCACACCAAGGTATTTTGTTTTGTTTATTTTAAGCTTTCCAAGGAAAATGTTGTTCAATTTTATAAACCAAAACAGTTTTTAAGCCTTGTTCAATACTATGTTTTTCAGTTTTTCATAAACTTATCATTCTTCCAGGGGCGTTTTAAGTGCGAAATACACGGCAAGGATAACATTGTTGCAAAACAGTATGCCGAGCATTGGAGCTGAGCATTATTAGGCTATAAATATAACGTTATGTTTACATTACAATAGTTATTTAAGAAAATGGTATAAAAATGAGAATAACGGCCTTAATCCAAGGTAATGTTTGCAGTGTTGTGTTATAAGCTTTTAATTAATAGGATGTAAAGTCGTTTTGAGGGAAAAGAAACAACGTGCTGTTGAAATAATCATGCGGTACTTCGAAATGTCCTATCTTTTTGAAATGCGAAATTGATTAGTTTTAGGGAAAAGGACGGCTACAGTACGCAAATTTGCGCATTTTGGCGAGCTTTATGGGTGTCCTATATTTTTGAAAAGCACTGTATGCATCACCATACTGTACATACAGTGCGTTTCGAAAACATATTACCCCTCAAAAGTGCGCCAAACTGTACTGTAGACTAGATTTTGCACATAGTCTTTGTAGAACCGTTTCAAAAAGATATGAACACCGTCTTCTTTCTAGTAGAAATGGCTCGAGGCCCGCCACTTTCCAAGCAAAAACAGCTTCAAATCGTTACGTAAAACTCTGAGAAACATTCTAACAGTATTATCGCTAGAAACGTAAAGCGTTCTAGAGTCACAATTGCTATTTTTCTCAAACAACCGACTCTATATGGCTTAAAAAGATCTCCGGGACGCCCAAAGAAGCTCATCCCAGCAGATAAGAGAGGAGTTAAAAGAGAATTGTGCGAAAGAAAAGTATCTTGCAAAACAATTGGAATATATCTCAATCTCAACGTTTCTAAATGTCCTACATGCACGAGGATAATCAGCACAAATTTATTTAAATATAAAAAAATGAAAAACACTTTCCTTCTCCAAGACCATCACAAGCAGAACAGCGTTAAGTGGTGTGCTGGAAAAGCCTATTGAAAAAAAGAATGGGAAAATGTTATTTATACTGATGAAAAAAAGTTCAATTTAGATGGACCAGATTGCTTCAAATATTATTGGAAAGATGTTTGTGAGGAGCGTCATGATTCGTATAGTAGGCATTCAGTTGGAGGCTCTGTGATGGTTTGGGAGGGCATTTTTAAAACAGATTTGACTGAAATTGCATTTATTGAAACAACCATGAACGCAAATAAGTATCATAAAGTACTATATAATTATTTGCTACCTTTTAATTTATGTTTCCATGAATAAAATTTTATTTTTTAACAGGATGACGCGCCTGTACACACTTCATCTTTAATCCAAAATTGGCTATAGGAGTCTGAAGTATCTGTTTTAGAGTGGCCGGCGCGCTCACCAGATTTGAACCCAATTGAAAACGTTTGGGGACTGCTGGCGAGGATGGTTTATGCGCATGGAAGGCAATTGTAGACAGTTTTTGAACTCAGAAACTGTATTAAAAATTGCTGGAAATCTATAACAGTTTCAAATGCAGAAAAGTACATCAATTCGATGCCAAAACGTTGCATTAGTGTTATACAGCAAAAAAGATGTAAAATAAACTATTGAGCGTCGCGCAGTAAAGATTTGTTAATGATGATCATATGTTTTTGAAACGGGTTTTTGACTTTACTTTTTTCTGAAACCTATTTTTGTAGGCGTACAGTATACATTTGGTAAAGTCTGTTTCAAAAGTATAGGAAACCTGGCATTTTGATGCAAATCATCGTTTTTAGTACTGTAGTGCTACCAAAATTAGTTTTCAAAAAACTTCAAGTTAAAAAACCGTTTAAAAATCATATGACATTCCCCTTTTAACATTCATTTTGCCTTCTTCAGTAGATGATTTTCGCTTTTGCGTACCAAATAATACTAATTCAACGCTTTTGCATCGCGGTTTTTTAACTTCCCATAGATAAAAAAATTCATAGATTTTGCGCTATTTCCAATACTTTTCTTTTAATCAAAACCTGTTCAGAATGGCCTGTAATGGCCATAAATCATTCTACCGAGTACAGATTATTCGTTTTCAAGAGGGTTAAAGTAAATCTAACGCGTGAGTAATTGCGTGGCATTACTCTATAGCAAGCAAAGAACGTTTTCCATTGCTATAGACTACTAAATTTTGGCGCTATCTTTGTGAAAAACCAGTTTACATTTCTGAAAAGATATGTAAAATTTTATAAAACGTTGTGTTAAAGCATATAAAAGCCTTCTGAAGTCTGTAATGCTTACTGAAAAGGCTTTGCATGTAGTTGTTTTCATCTAAAATCCAGTATATAGCATAACATGAGCTCTAATAAAACTTGTCTATGTTCAATTTTTATTTGATGTTTGTTGCTTATGAGAACAATATGTAAAACGCTGTTGTTCATCCTAATCAAAGTTTCACTCACTTTCAAATGCATTCTTTTTGCAGCTGACTTTTTTTCAGTGCTCATTGCATACTGTGGAACCATTATTTGTTTATTTGCAGCTTTCAAAAGGAAACGTTGTTCAGTTTTATAAACCGAAAGAACTTTGAAGCGTTTTTCATTACCATTTTATTCATTTTTTGTAATCGATTCGTTCTTTTCATGGGTTTTTGAGTGCAAAACACATTTTCAAGACAATATTCTTGCAAAATGTTATACTCATTGTTTTAGATGAGCATTATAAAGCTATCAATAAAACTTTATGTTTATATTACAGTAAATATTGAATAAACTGGTACAAAAATGAGAAAAATGGCCTAGATCTAGGGTACTATTTGAAGTCTTGTGTTCTAAGCTTTTAATTTATAAAATCATATGCCTTTTTGAGGAAAGAAAGCAATATGATGTGGAAATAATCACGCGCGAGGTGGAAATGTCCTATACTTTTGAAACGCGTTTTTGAAGGTTTTAACGAAGGGGGTGGCTACAGTGGGCAAAAAACCATATTTTGGCGCGCTTTTGCACTGTCCTATACTTTTGAAACGCACTGTAGTTTTTTGAGATTTCACAGCATGTCGTATGCTTTTGAAACAGTCTGTACTGTATTACTGGTGCAGAGTATTTCAGAACGGTCAAAGATCGTCAAGTGCTTTTCTGATTTAAAAAAAAGGTGCAGAGGAGTGTGTACACAATTTGTGATTTCGGAAACTCTCCATCAACACCCACAGTAGCAAGAGCAACCCGCCTCCACGTGTTGTGCCAGATTTCTCTTCTCGGGGAAGTGGAACGGATCCGCTTGTACATCGCCGACGCATATTAACACTGTTACAGGGAAGCCCCTTTCTCACTAACGAGACTGTGATGCAAGCTCGAGCGCGACGTCACCGCAAGCTACAATGCCTCACGTCGTAACACAACGCAAAACAACGTTGCGATCAGTGAGCACGTCGCGCCGTTAAAGCGAACCCGCGACAGTGCACTATGTGCTGCAAGCTCAACGAGCATTTAACACACGGTTCATGAGAGCGGCGATACTGCACCGTGCGAGGCGAACGGTCAAGTCTGTAGATTAAAACAATAGGAAGCTTTACGTCAAGTTTGTGAAAACAATTTAAAATATCGCCAATTCCATCCCTAACGAGAGTGTGGCCTGGTCGCACTTGTTGCAGCCAAAATATGTTACAAACACCTTTCATGTAACCAACTGAAGAAAGACCCATCAACCATCCAACGTTATACTTTCTCGTGAGGGAAGTACTAGACTTTATGATATTTACCAATCAAAAGCCATTGATATAACATGAGACTTTTCGGTTAATATCTCTAATTGAATAGCAGCATAGTTGAAAATATATATTTGAAAACGACCCGGTACAGATAACCAAACGTTATATACGATGTGTAGTCTCCAAAAACGCCAGCTGAGTCTATTTTATTGGCATAATGGAGACCTCATCTTTTAACGTGGACGAAGATAATAACTTATCGTTCGATGTGAGTCTACCATAAAAGAAAATATGTTTGGTACTATTGCATACATGAACAGTGGTCGTGAAACGTTTTCGAACAAGATAAAGTGGGATTTTTCGGAGATAGCAGAGCATCTCGAGTTTTATGTTTGGAGGCTTTTTGTCTATAATGCCATTCAAGACCTCACCGTCCTGTCCTGTTTGCATGCCAACTCCTTCGAGGTTTAAATCAAGAAAAGGATCCAAGCATGGCCCCTCGATATAGCTTATGGTCCTTGATGCTCCCGAGAGGTTTAAAATTTCTTTCAAAAAGAAACAGTGCCCCTTACAGTATTCCACAAACCGACAATCCTGTCCGTTGTGCTGAATATTATAACAGAAATCCTGAGAATTCTTTCAGGAGACTACTTTCAGACAGCAACATGTGTGGCGCAGCTCACACTGTACAACTGGGCATGTAGGGCATTGATCGCGAGACATATTTTGTCCAGCAAACGTGGCTCTAACGTGTTGGCATTCTTAGCTACGATTGAGCTTCCTAGGAGCCTGCCCCCGTTTTCTTGAAAAAGATGCTTTTCTGAGAGCTATACAGTGAGCAAAAACTGAATTTGTAGTCTACGTAAAATTAGAAATTATAGTCTTAGTATCGTGGGTTCATGTCCAGACGTACTCTGGATGACAAGTGCCTTTTTCGTTGTCATGCAATTTTTTTTTTGGCGTTTCAAAAAATTTCAATGGCAATCGCTTGTTATGTGAACACAATGTCATCTTCGAACAAAATTTCATTTTTAAAAATACTTATATCGTATCAAAATCGGTACTTAAGCATACCAAATGTAAGTAGGATATCTGAATAGAGGTGAGAATGATACGGGAGGTTTCGAGGTAATAATTTTGATACATTCCACTCGCATTCCACTTTGGTTACTTTTTGCATAATGTAATGAATTTCCGAGTTGAAATTTTGGTTTAGTTCAGGCCCGATAAACCGTCACGAGCGCTTTCCCATTCTTTCCCAGCTCTTGACTACTGCCGCTCGCAACATGAGCTCCAGTTTTTTGTGTGAGAGGTGCTTCAAGAAACAACGTGGTTGTATACATCACTTATGCAGCGACTGTTCGTATACTGCTCCCAAATGTATTCGTAGAAACTGCTTCAATGGGCATACTACCCCGGAAAAAAAGGATGTCGAGCTCGGATCTTCTTACATGTATTGGTCTGTGATCGGCATGCCAGATCCGGGTGTTTCTCATAAGCAGGAAGCCGTTCAAGGAGGAGAAGTTTCAAAGGCGGAAAGATCACTCACGAAGAAGACGGAACTGAGAAGCAGCAAGAGCCGAGCTGCTGGTAATTCGAAGAAGCGAAAATCGGATAACATAGCTTCATAAAATTCTCCAAGATTTACAAAGACCTCCGACTCGGACTCATCTTTGCATTCTTGCAGTACTATATCTGGCTCGAATACGAGGAGACTGAAAAAGGCAAAAAGTCCGAATTTCTGAATGTCTTCCAGAAGTGCAGGAACACTGCATGAACAGTCTTAAAAGAACAATTGAAGAGAAACTCAGGAATTTTTACATACAGAGTTTTAGCTCCAGACGAAGAGCAATGCTCAGAAACGCTTCATATTGGAAGATTATCGGTACTTCAAGGAACCGAAAATCGATGTACGGTTATTTTTTGGATTCATGTTGTTGATTGAGGCGAGCATAGCGCTTGATAAGGATTTAAAGGTGTAAGATGTCATTTTGACGCAATGAAAAACAAATTCGGCAGCATGATGGCCTTATTTTTCTGCGGTGTCAGATTTGGGTTGAGCAAAGATGGAAGTGATGGTGAGAAATGTGTGAGTGAACGGAAGTCTTAGCTTTTTAGAAAATGAGTAAAACTTTAGTCGTTAAACTATCTGAATCTGAGCCCAATTTCCATGATTGCTAGCTGACGTTCAGGACTCGGCTTGCAATCTTGTATTGCACTCAAACTTGTGCCAACATGTGTATTCAGTGCCCGGCGACTCTTGCTTCCTCGCATTTTTTAAGCACGTGCCCCGACGAGGTTTCAAGACGCGCCGAGTCCACGATGAATTGTCAATTGGAATCTAAGGCGTAAAGACAATGATCGTTATATGTAAAACGATTAACCGGACCCTCATGACATAAGATTGAAAATTTTGTTCTAATTTTGGAGTATGGGTCAAAGCGATATGCGTTGTAACCACTGCTTCATGTCAAAAAATAGGGCAAGAGACGCAGAGTAGAGCAGAGGTTTATGAATTTAGTCCTTTACCAAGCGTCGGAGAGGCGGAGATAAGATATGAGTGAAAGAATTCGGGGTCTGATGAGGGCGACATAGGGGCTGAAATAATTTGCGTTTATCTCTGGCCGCTTTTTGGCAGTTGAAAGCATCAGTTTTGGGTGTGCCGCATTCGTAACGAATGAACACGAGAATGTCAGCTTGTGGTGTAGAGTTGTGGGATTCAGGGTCCTTCTTAGCAGAGGTACTTTTAGTTCGACCGTCGATCGAACGTTGATAAGCTTTTACGAGCGTGTGATTGGTTGGAATGAAAGTTTGGTTTTGCACAAAATATTCCAATTCATTTTCTTAAACCCTCGCTGGCACAAGCTTCTGTAATGTCATTCGGCCTTTCTCACACCACCATTGCCCCTCAAAAACATGCTTGCAGTAAAAGCGTATTATCGAGATTGAGTGCAAACAACCAACAAGAACAAGAACCACTGCAACGGTATATCTCTTTCAGGCTCCCAACTTTCCATTCTACGCCCCCACATCCTGCGTAACTACTGTTCTCTGTTCTATCACGCTGACTGCGATGTGCTCTGAACTGGGTGATCAAGGTACACGGAAGAGATCTGCTTGAAGCACAGGCTGCCAAAGCTCCACATTAGACAATATGCAGACAATTTAAAGAAAATGAAAATGGACCTTAACTTCTCATTGGTTCATTGTTGATCACCTTACAAAATCTACTTTAATCTAGCATTGTTTGAAATTTTTAACTTTATGTCACGTCGGCTGTCGATCGACAGTCAGCCGACGACAGTCGGCCGACGGTCGATCGACCTCCGTTAAGAAAGGCCCTCAAAATGAAACATGAAATCGTTGCCAACTATTCAATCTTGGCATACTTGGCGAATTAATCCGCGGTCCTTGGAGACGCTCTATGGCTTGCGGCCCACCTCACGTAAGATGGCAATTAAATATGGTGCATGGGCCGTGTGCGTTATCCCCGACAGAACCAGTTCTCACGCCGCATAATCCGTTGTCGTTATATAATATTTTTAAGAGTGTTTTTCGTGTTAACACCTCTCCCAAACAATTTCGCAGACTTGCTCCATATGCCGTTGCTTCTCAGCTCTATCGAGCATCATTTCCAGGTGATACTTTTTGGATCCACACTTGGGTTGAATCGCTGCCTGTTTACATCCTGTCCATATCTTTCCAGAGTGGTATAGCATTTTATCAAATGGTAGGCAAAAGGTGATGGGCTGCTTTCCATCTGCCATTGAAATTGGTAAGTATTCAGGTTCTTGGCGATGAAGCAATACACATGAATATTCTGACATCTGCATCGACCGTTCCTTCATTTTTGCGCATTTTTCAGCCAACTCTAATGCCAAAACAGCTCAACAACAACATAATCAATTCCGACACGATACTTGTGAATCTGTGATGTCCAACAGGGAATCTGGACTTGATTCATCCAGTCAGAAAATTTTATGTACCTCAAATAATCAGCATATGATCCAGGTTTCTGAAGAGGAATCCCTAAATTGTCAATCGAATCTCTACGATCTTTACGGGAAAGGTTTCATCACTCCAAATCAGTCACATTTCATTCGAAATCATGGAAAAGTTCCTTCGCTGAAATGGAAAGAGCACGAACTCCATGTAAAGGGAATGGTCAAGAATCCAACTGTGTTTTCTATGGACGAACTTGTTTCCATGCCCTGCGTCACACTTCCGGTATCAATCACATCTGGAAGTAATAGAGCAAAAGAATTTATCTCAGAAAACCCAACAACTGCTCTTAACTGGGGTGCCGCTGCAACGGCATGTTCTTTTTGGACCGGTGTTCGTCTTAACTATCTTCTAAAAGTCTGCCAAGTAGATTTTCAACGAGCAAAATACGTGCGCTTCGAAGCCTCTGGCTCGGAGGAACTATCAAATGGTAGCTACAGTTCTTCCATGGACATTGCTTCTGCTATTGATCCATTGTCCGATATTATCATTGCTTACAAACAAAACGGAAGCCATTTACGAGGCGAGTCTGGCTTTCCGATTCGTGCTGTAACCCCTGGCTGGATAGGAGCTCGAATGGTGAAGTGGTTGAGCACGATCGAAGTGACCGAAACATCTACAAATAATTATTATTACAATTTCGAAAATCGAGTATTTCCCTCATTTGTACGTTGCAAACTTGCAAATGCCCATCAATACTGGTATCAGAATCAATTTGTCTTCAACGAATTGAATATTAATTCGGTTATAGCTCATCCGTTTCACAAACTTGCTCTAAAGGTCAGCAGTCAAAAGAAATACGAAATCAAGGGCTATGCCTACTCGGGAAATGGAAGAAAAATAACAAGGGTGGAAGTGTCTTTTGATCAAGGCCAAACCTGGAATATTTGTCAGTTATTTTTTCCAGAAGAAGAGCAGAGCCATGCTCCGCAATACGGAAAATACTACTGCTGGATGTTTTGGAAGTATGATGTAGAGGTTTTGACGTTGGTGAAAGCAGCGAAAACATATGGGGAACTACGTTGCAGAGCATGGGATCAATCCAACAACACGCAACCGAAAGAAAAAAATTGGAATATGCTTGGGTGCGGAAACAATTCCCATTTTGTTGTCAAGGCCATGTATGTTCCTGGAATCAGGTCTCAAACAGAACAGAAAGAATCAAGAGAGACGGACTCATACCTTAAATTTCTCCATCCAACCGTTGCGGGAAACGATGCTAGTGGATGGATGAAAAATTTAAAAAGGATCAAAGAAACTCATTCTAACCCACAGGACGAAGAGAGCAGCAATATTGAACAGAGCCAAACCACAACCGGTAAATCTGGACAAACAGAACAGGACGGTGAAGGTCATCATGAAAGAAATCCAGATATTTGCATGATACCAGTCTCAAATGCTATCTCAAACACAATGAGAAGAAAGGGCAATAATTATTTAAGTATTCAATATATTCCTGGTTTTAGCATGTTTGGAGGACGTATTGAAGACTTTGTGAAGAATTCGAAAACATCAAACTCGAGCCTATCTCAAACTTCTATAAAGGATCTTGCACGACCTTCAAACGGTAAGGTTGTGTCCAGGTCTTCTCGTCAAGGAAGAGCAGCATTTAGGCCACTCCAGGCATTGGATCCAGATGCATGGTTAAGCTTCGAACTTATAGAGAAGAAAAATATATCATATGACACTCGAATTCTTAAATTCAAATTACCGTCTCCGAACCATTATCTTGGTGTACCCGTCGGGCAGCATGTTTTGGTCAGGATCATTGTCAACGGAAACCCTTTGATCAGAGCGTACACACCAATCACGAGTGAAAAGCAATTGGGATTTTTTACTCTGTGTGTGAAGATATATCTTGCAGGTGCAGATGTGAAACATCCAGATGGTGGAAAAATGTCACAATTTCTAGAATGTATGCTACTTGGTGACAGTTTGAGTATTACTGGCCCCCATGGACAAGTTCACTACAAGAGAAATGGAATATTTAACTTCAACGGAAAAGAAAAAAAGTACCGAAACGTAGCTCTACTTTGCGGTGGAACCGGTATCACACCCGCCTTTCAGATAATGCACGAAGTGTACCAGAATACATCCGATAAGACAAATGTTTACCTTCTATACGCAAATCGTACTCATTATGATGTGCTTTTACAGGCGGATCTTGACATTATGGCTGAAAAACGAGATAACATTCATGTTTGGTACACACTGGAAAGGATTCCAGAAGTGTGGATGTATAGTCAAGGCTTAATTACTGAGCCGATGATTCGAGAACGAATACCAGCTCCAGCAGACGACACATTAGTTCTCTTATGCGGTCCACCGAAAATGATCATTTCTTGCCTGTTAAGTTTGCATAACATCGGCTACCAAGAGGAACACGTTAAGACTTTTTGAAGTGTATGACTTCTTAGAATGAAGTATTAACTATGGAATTCCTGGAACATAGGGAAACGCGGAAAAGCATGAAGTAACTACAATACCTTGAAGCCCTTTTACTGTACAATGTACAAATAAACTATAGTGCCCCTCAAATGAGTTCGTATGATGTGTGAGTCTTTACGTTTCCAAGAAAAAGCAACATATTACGAGAAACAAAAATTAGTGTTGAAAAGAAATGCAATGTATTTTATTATTTCAATCTAACTATGCCCTATACATCACTTAGAAATGATATGTATTCTTGGTTTTACATTTTCAAGTATACGGATAAGAATGTATTAAATTGACTAAAAACATTAAAATGATTTTTTGGAATATGGGGTTTTGGGCAAAACGCAAGTTTTCGTGGCCAATCAACTTCACCTCTTTTGCAAAAGTAATGCGTACAACTTTCAAAATATTTTATTTTTTGAAAGGTTTTGGACTATATGAAAGTTTTACATAAAAATGTTTTGTAAACCAGTTTTTGGTTAAATGTAAACTATTAATAAGAACCTCTGGTTATCATACTGCTAAATCAAAAACGTTGCTTTGCTTCACGTTTCAGGAATAATGGCCAATTTTGTGCTCGATGAGAGTAAAAAAGCCGTTGTCATATAGGACTACATGGTTTTTGAGTCCTCTTAGATGGGTTTTATTATAAAACTTAATAAGGGAATGAGCATGGAGAACATTTATGATAATTTTGAATCTTTTTGTTAGAGCAAGAACAATCCCTTCATGATAAACAGTGGTCATGATTTATTTGTAGATATAAAAAGAGTGTATGTGTGATTTGGGTGTCTCTCATTCTGATTCTGTAGACTGTTTAAAAAAAGACAATGGATGAAGTATCACCCTGAATAAAAAATTTTAGTATAGAAGTCTAGTTTGTATTAATTTGTTATATTATATGTGTTCTAAATATAACGATCTTAATTTGATCACGTCACATCTACTGTCGACGTTATTTTGCAAACCAGAAAATGAAATTTAAAGTAGTGAGTACATGTTTTCAGTCAAGTTTATACGCTTCTTTTTTCTCGATGTGAAAAGAAGTAAGATTATTATCATTTGTTTCTTTTGATTGCTTTTTACCTTTCTCCGCAGCCAGTAAAATGCCATTTTCGAATGCAAATGGCCCATTCTCATTCGTTTTGAAAATAATATTAACCGTCAGGGACGGCGAAGGCAAGCATCTCACGCACATAAATTGGTGAATAGCGACAATGTGTGTTCTATTCAGCTGATATTGAAATCAAAGTTTTTTCAATCTGATGATCACTCTCAAATGACTGCAATACATATGGACCACTATGTAATTAGCACTCGTGCAGTGCAATAAACTGATGCTGCATCACTGTGGAGCGGAATCTGCGGTACGAGGAGGAGTTTGGCTGGTTCTCGTACCTTACGTACGAGAGCAGCAGACTCCACGTGTATAATAGAAGATTAGTGGATAATGCCTGCTCCGCGATCGCAAGTAAAGCGTCGAGACAGAACCTGACGTCAGTGTGGCTTGATTAGACTGTCTTCGCGATTCTGTATGGCTGAATACTAACGTAAGTATCTGTGTTACAAGACTTGCAAAATATCCACAGCCACCATCGGCGATCGAGGCACGTGGTGAACGGTTCTGTGGGCCCAACAATTAGCTTGCAATTTGCCTTTGAGTGGCCCGAAAACATACAAGGATTGGGGGCATATCATGGTTATCGAGCTCTGATTGGCCAATAATTGGCCCCAAAAAAGCAATCTCAATCTCAAATGTGAGTCTTATCATTAAAAGTGTATGCGAAAACAGTATCATTTGGGACGCTACAGTGTTTCACGTACTAAAACGTTTGTTTTCTGTGTTTGAAGCCAAGATTTGGTACACAAAAAACTAAGACACCAAGCTTTCATTTGACGTAAGCAACGTCAGGAGTACTGCCGAAAAACGGAAATGAGGTCGGCTTCATTTGCTGAGTTCGAAGTCAAATTAGCTTTCCGACCCATTACTTTACATGGAGAACAGATAGGTACTTTAATGCATGAAATGGAGCAAAACGGCTCTGTGACATTTTAGAAGTCTGAGTGACATGTCCCCACAAAATTCTTTGTCAGAAAGGATGTCCGTGGCCGGCTACTAAAGTTCTCACACGGGATAGAGTGCTATTTGATATCTTTGGTCCGGAATAAACGTCCGAGCCCGCCAAGTTCGGTACGAACGCTAGACTACCCTCATGCGGACTTAGTACGATTTCAAGGATTGGAAGCAACTTCCCTTGGTCTTGGAAGCAATTTTTCGGGTCTGGAAGCAACTCTCTTTATTGGGAGGCCCCTGTTCACCGCGCTTTGGAAGCATCTCTTCCGCTGTTCGTAGATATTGGAGGAGGTGTCTTCGCGTCATTCGTGCGCCTTAATATATTTGAAAGGAATATAGAAAACCAACCTTGGCATGTATGATCAAAACAGCTTTCAAGGATAGTGTTCCCAAAACCTTGCCACCTATCTCTTCAATCTGCTTCCAAATGGTTTTGCGCGAGTTTGACTTAAAAGAAGGCTTGGGACTCATGCTTGCTCTTTCGAACCTCCTGTGTCGCAACTCTCTGTGGCATAGCATTGTTGCACCAGCAGAAACTAGCATAGTTGAAGCATATCTCCTCCAGAGCTTGAAGGGATCGACCGTCGAGACAACCCACCGCACAAAATGCCGGAAGGAAACAAAACGCCGAAAGGAAACAAAATGAACACGAAGAAGGGGAAGGGGAAGCTGAAGGGAATGTTCCGCAGCAACGGAAAGCCCGGACGCCACGCTCCGCAATGGCTGCGCATCCGGTCGGCCATGGAGAACAGCTTCCCAACGTACTACGAGACAAGTCTGGACAAGTTCGCGACAGAGATAGGCGATTCGGTGCGTCTGCTCAACACCCTCAAGCCGGCGCGCGACGGGCCGCCTTTCATTGGCGACGATCCCTCCGTGCCAGACTACTCCGATGTCACCCAGGCGCGCATGGAGGAGAATTCGCTGCCGCTGGATGACGTGGTGCAAGAGTGCGTGGACATGTTCGTTGGGATGCCTCACTGGAGCCATCCGTTCACGATGCCGAACGTAATCCCGCCCGCGAACAAGGCAGCCATCATCGCGGCGACGCTGACCAACATCTTCAGCCCGAACATCATTGAGGGTGAGTACGCGTGGAACGTGCAGAAGGCTGAGATGGAATCAGCAGCCATGATGGCCGACATAATCGGGTGGGATACTTCACAAGCCGGCGGCGTCTACACGTACGGGGGTTCAGGCTGCTATCTGTACGGCATCAAGTATGCGCTCACCCAGGTGCTGGGCACGGACTCGCGCTGCAAGGGCGTGCGCACGGACGGGGTCATTTTGACGTCGCAACAGGGTCATTACGCCAAGATGAACGCGACAGACTGGACCGGGCTTGGGATGAACAACATCATCGACATCGAAACGGACGACGACACAAACGAAATGGACATCGCACACTTGGAGGAGGTGCTCAAAGACTGTCATGAAAGAAGTGTGCCGGTGATTTCGGTGATCTGCACGATGGGCACGACGGACTCGTTCGCCGTGGACCCCGTGAAGGAGATCTACGACCTGGTGCAAAGGTACCCCAACCCTGACGGCTTTGGCAAACCGTTCATCTACTGCGATGCCGTGATCGGATGGTCGTGGTTGTTCTTCAAGGGGTACGACTTTGCCAACAACCCGCTGCAGTTTGACAGCGAACTTCTGCCGCGACTTGAAAGCAATTACAACCGGATCAAGGACGTGGTGTACGCCGACGCGATAGGCATTGACTTTCACAAAACCGGCTGGAGCACGTACAACTGCAGCATGTTCTGCATGCAGAAGCTGAACCACTTTCGAGAGATGATGACGCGACCCGGATCGGCGTACCTGCAGGAGCGCACGGCGTACAACCCGGGGCTGTACACACTGGAGGTGTCGCGCTCAGGGTCGTACGCGCTGGCCGGGTGGGCGACGCTACGCTACTTTGGGCTGTCGGGCTTCCGCTCGGTGCTGGGCGGCATTCTCGAGATGCAGATGTACCTTCGCGAGAAGCTGGAGGACGAGAGCTCGATGGTGTGCGTGAACGAGACGGATAACGGGTTCGTGACGCTGATCCGGGTGTACGCACCAGGCGTGGACGCAGCGACGCAGTTCGAACGCGAGGTGAGCAACCCGGAGGCGCTGGAGGAGCTCAAGGAGAACAACGAGCTGCAGCAGAAGGTGGCCGACATGATGTGGGCGTGGTTTCGGTCCGGCCAGCAGTACAACGGGCTGTACGGGGCATACACGAGCTACACGTCGGGCTTCCGAACGACGGACTACAACGACGACATGTCGTCCGACGCGGTGGTGTACGCCATCAAGGCGTTCCCCATGAACGTTAACATCACAGCGGCGACGATGGACAGCCTGATGGACATGCTTCTCATGGCGCGCGAGCGCGTGCTCGCCGGCGAGACGGTGCCGATGCCGGAGGGCGGTGTGTGCCCGCCGTACGACGCGCACAATCCAGCCATCACGTGCGGCGACGGCGACGCGGCGGCTGAGGCGCCTCGCGCGCGCGTCCACGACCTCGTGTCCGGCGTGGTCGGTTCCCGCGCGCACACGCGCCTGCGCCGCAGGTAAAACGTAGGACTCGGCTTCCACTGCCTCGCGTGCAGTGGAGCGCAGGAGGCTTTAGCTGCTACCAAGAGCGGTTGGATGCATGAATCTTGCGCCATAGCGGTTGTAAGATTTTCATTGAGCACGAAGAGGTCATGAAGCAATTCACCGTAACCCTAACGTGCACTTGGCAGAGTTTTGGCCACGATCAATAACGCAACAAGCGTGAGTTTGCAACATCCGTGATGTTGCCTGCCCAGTCAGCAGCCTCGCTGAAATCTCCCGCCCAGCCCCATGCAGCCAATATAAAGTGCATTCAGCAATTGCCTCATCCGCGAATTGATCTTTTCGCACCAATTAAACGAAGCAACGTGTCGTTTTATGAATTTGTGAATCCGGAAATCGGAAACGCTCAATCAACTGTAGTGCAAGAACATGTACACACGTGCACACTTGTCGTTTCCAATTTACTCCCCCATGCCGGCGAAAATTTTCGTTGCGGCTTTAAGGATACGAACCTCGTCCGTATGTGAATACAATTGCTTTATTCAATTAATTAATTTAAAAGCGATTAAACTCTATCACCAGTTGCGCTTGAAACTTTCGATAAATAGGCCGTACCAGAAAAACATGAAATTTAAATAACACATCAATTCGACGGTTGAAAAAAGTGATCAACTATTTAGCAGAACAAAGTGTTTTGCAGTTGCAGTTTAAAATTGACATTCATCTCCTTCAAAATGAAGAATATAAATAAATAATGTAGTATTAAAAATCGTGTTCATCATAAACTTGACGCTTTAGATGCTTTTAGTTTTGAATTGGATTTCGGTGAAAACAAAACTTAATTGATTCGAAATCGTATTGATTGGTTTTTTTTACCAAGATTAAAGAAAAGCCTTTGTTATTAACTTCAAAACATCTGTAGAATTTATTTTTTATTTTCTGGGCTCCGGATGTTACCATAATTTATGGATTGAAACGTGAAATAAAAATGACGGTTGTCCCATGAAAAGAAACAATTGTTATGCTTTCCTATTTGACAGGTAAACGAAGCAAAGAATCCAAGCAGTAGCAAAAAAAATGAAGGATATTTCACAACAGATAGACATGAGTTGGGCTCATAACCTTTTATATGTTCGACGATACAACTACTCAGGCGCTTTACCAATGATGCCGACGTGTTCTTACATGAGCCGTCAGACATAAAGCACTTAATCGAAAAGTCTTCTAGATATTGTAACTTTACGTTAAAATTCAGTATGGCTAGTTTTCCGTATGCATGAACAATCTCAAACACAATTCAATATCACTAGCAATATGAAGCAGTATGTATTTCGCATATGTGCTGTGGAAAATTTATGTATTGCAATTACTAGCGCTAAAAAAGATCCCTGCGTAAATGGTCGAAAACAAGTTGTAAAGCTTTTATCAATAATGTATGTCGTAACTTCATATCGTATGGAATTCTGATGTTTATATCTACTGTATTTGAAAGGCGCTACTTTGCGTCATGATATTTGGATCTCTGTGGAATATTGGAACTTATTTTATATATATGATTCATACCAATTAGGGAAATTCGCAGATCGAAAGAG
Source organism: Gracilaria vermiculophylla (assembly GCA_019155205.2). Classification (NCBI taxonomy): domain Eukaryota; phylum Rhodophyta; class Florideophyceae; order Gracilariales; family Gracilariaceae; genus Gracilaria; species Gracilaria vermiculophylla. Next base: position 646,677 of record JAHNZQ020000049.1, read on the forward strand.
CTTTTTTTTAAACAAACAGAAAAGTGTATTTTTAACAAGAAAAAAGAAAAATGCAACGAAGCAGATCTTGGGGAAGTGGAAATAAAGTTAAATAAAAGATATATACTGATCTTTTTTTCCCTTTTCAAGCTTATCGTAATATCTGAGAATGTTGCTACGAAGTTGAAACAATTTATTATTCAACATCTGAGGTTTTTATATAATTGTTGATTTCCCCCCTAATTTTACAGAAAACCCCTTTTTAAAAAACAGATTCCGTTGTAAATTATTTCTTCATAACATTTAATAGACACTGCTTGTATATTGTAGGTGCTGCTTTATTCTTATTTTTTTATTTTAACGCTGAAGAAAAACGTTTTTGTTTAGTACATGTTGTATGTGATGTGTTCTATCTACTTCTACTTTCTATTTTGTAATTCAAATGCAAATCATTATTTTTCTCGCTTGTATGTCAAAATTGCTGCATGTAACAATATACTTCTATCAAAAGAAAAATGATTTTGTACTTGTTTACCATACCGTTCTTTTCGTGAATATTAGGCCCGTTTTTCGAGTTTGGGAATCAGGGAATCGGAAATTAGGGAACGAAAAAAATTCTGATTTCCTGATTCACGGTCTCTCTTCGCCCCTAGTAAATTCGTCCGGAAAGGCTTGGAAAATGCTTTGCACAAGGCCATGCAATCCTCTGCACCATGAAATCTTTCACGCTCGCCAGCGCAAAAAAAAACCTGCTAGTAGCAACCGTTCTTTGCTTACCCGTTTCCATTCTATCACCATGAGGTCACAAAAAAGACTCACGAAAACTTCAATTTCATATCTTCTTGCCGCGATTGCTGCGGACTGTACAAGTGTATCCCACACACTCCAGGCCATCTTGATTTTACGTACGAAGTTGAGACTTGTCTCAGAGCCACTGATTCAGTGCTTGTCCTTCTCGATGCTGTGGCGGCTGTGCAACCACAAACGGAAACTGTGTGGCGACATGCTGATGCCAAGCGCCTTCCGCGCAGTGTGGTTGCCAATACGATGGATTGCGAAGCCGCCGATCTCTATTCCGTCGTTCTAAATCTGGAACAATCCTTCCATACATCCCCAGCGGTCCTCCATCTTCCAGTTTTCACTCACGGTGTTATCACCGCCAGTTTTGATCTGTTGCAAACGTTTCCGGACCACCAAAAAGATCATTTGCAACCAACCCTTGCTCTGTTCCCGATGCCTATCAGGCCGATGTTCGTGAAGCTGCCTTTATTTTACTTGAAACCGTTGCTGACGTTGATGATCACATCATGAGTTTGTACCGCGACGGTCACCCGATGACAAGGCATCACATGAAAGCGGCACTTCGTGATGCCTATGTGTCGAACAAGCTGTTTCCCATTCTATGTGGATCTTCACTTAATCGCATAGGCGTCGAACAGCTTATGGACCCCGTGCTTATCTATCTACCTGCTCCTACTCAACGCAGATCTATAGAGGCGCAATCGGTTGACAAGAAACACCCAGTCAGTCTATGCATAGCCAGTGACGCTCCGTTTGTAGACTACGCTTTTCAGATCACGTATGAGAGACATCGCGGGCGACTTGTACATCTCCGCGCAATCACGAGATCTCTTTCGGACGGAAAGAAGCCCATGCTCAGCACCACTGAAGGACAGGCAGAGACGCTTACTAAACTGCCTCCGATCATAGTGGACAGATTTGATGAGATCGATAACATGATCACCGGTGATATATTTGCGGCGGTAAGTTTTCTTTCGCAACATCGCGTAATGCGCAGAATCCCCAACCTCATACTCACGACAAATAATATCTGTCCTATACCTTAGCTTGGCTTTCGGCACACTCAAACTGGTGATATGGTTGTGCAAAAGCACTGCGCAAAATCATCCCACGTGGTGCTGGAGGCCACCCAACCTCCCCCAGCTATATTTACCGTCGCTCTTTCGGCAGAGACCAGCTCTCAGGAAGAAAAACTTGAGCAGCAATTGCTTCGAGTCGTTGATGCTGATGCGTCTTTGGAAACCAGAATGAATGATGAAACGGGTGAAATCCTCCTGTCCGGTGTGGGAGAATTACATCTACAAGTCACAGGGGAGCAAATGAGACGCACTCTGCAGTTCACGCTTCATATATCCAAGCCTCGGGGTGCATATCGCGAAAGCATTACAGCTTCTGCGCGCAAGACGGAGATGTACGATGCTGTTATTGGAAGCCAGGAATTATACGCGTGCCTTGACATCTCCGTAGAACCCTTGGAAGACGACTAGTACCAGAATGACATTGTGGTTGACGGCTTTTCTTCCACAGAGGAGGATGAGGCCGTTCGACAAGGACTGGAGGCCGTGCTAGGCGGAGGCGTTTTGGATGACAACCTTGTGACAAATGTTCGAGTGCACGTAACAAAGGGAGATAATTAATGTGCCTCAAGTTGATCCGGTTGCTCTCCGCGTTTGTGCTGGAAAGGCTCTACACAACCTGCTTTCTGATTGATCTTCAACCTTGCTCGAACCTATAATGCTAGTGGAGCTGAGTGTACCAGAAGAACATGCTAGGGATGTTATCTCGAAATTATCACATCCTGTGAGATGGAGAGGCCTCGTGAAAGTTGTTGAGCAGATGGTGCACAACGAGGAAACACGGCACGCAAGACAGCGGTGTATTTCTCGCGCGAGCGTTCCTCTGGGAGGCCTTGTGGGGTGGGCAAGCCCTATGCGATCACTGACGAATGGACGAGGAGATATGAACATGCAATTTGGTTCGTTCAGAGGCGTGGACGACTCCACCAAACGACCGGTTGTGGAGCAATGATGCGGAGTGTGAACTAAAGAAATGTTTATCAACAGCGGCACCCACACTTCATACTCAAAGTTGCGAAAATCATCGGCGTAGAGTTTCGCAAAGTGTGACCGGAGCCGTTTGCCAACCCGTTCTTTTTCCAAAGACTTTCTGTCAAGCAAGCTGCTCTCAGAGAAGGTTTCGCCACCGAAGGACAGCCTCCTGTTTAATTGGGCATGTTGCTCGCAAATGACTCGACGTGGTCTGCCAAATGGTATTTGATCGTAGAGTAGGCACAGAATTGCGATTGCGAGGCGAAGTCGACTGGCAGGGTAGGCAAGCGTGCGAGAGAGGTGATGCAGAAGCGTGGAGTAAGCATTTGCACGACTCTTTCGCCCTCCCCAAGAAGAATTCCTCTCTCTGTGGCAAAGAACGATCTGTACGCCTGGAATCGAGTCCGGCCTTTGTTGCCTTTCGGTACATGATGTGAAGCCTGGTTAATGGATGCCGAACGATTAAGAAACGGTATACGTTCGGACTGTATAAAAACGCCTCTGGAGATCGCATATGGAAAACTGAGAAAGAGGCCGTAATGTGTACATTGCATAGAGATGATCACGTATTGTATTGTCCCAAGTAACCCCAACTGAGCAGTACACACCGTTTGCTCAGTGGTTGCCGTCCACCAACACCACAAGCTGGTCAACGACAAAAGAAGTCAAGAATGTTCGCTGGAACGGTATTGGATCAGAGAGCAAGTCTGTAGGGTGCCACTGAAGTGAGGGAGGGATGAATGGCGGCCGTGCACGGACATGCTCTTTCCGAAGCTATACCACTTCGTTGAGCAAAACAAGTGGCTCGTTGTCAGGATGGTCACTAGCATGTAAGTGACGGATGGCACGATGCATTTCTTCTATGGGCACGCGTTCGCCACATGCATGCGTTCGATGCTGGTGTTCGAGCCTGGCGAATGTGTAAAGAATGCAGCAAACAAAGTTATGATATGGACTTGCCGGTGTGCCGTGAATCAGATTTGTCATGGACAGACAAGTTTTCATTAGCCTGACAAGTGTAAGCGTATTAGTTGACAGTTTAACGAAAGCTATTGCATTCGCGAGTTGGTTTGGGCATTGATGCAGTTCGTTTCCCTCAAGGCGGAACGTGTAGAGGCTCGCCTACGGAAACGAAATCGGGAATACAACGTGTCAACGTGTGACTACGCTACTGCACTAAAAATGATTGAGCGTTTCCCATTCCCCGATCCCCAACCTCGTAAAACGTCCCTTAGCTGATATGTAAAGAATTGTTATTGAATCACTATCAAGTTTTGAAATAAACACATCTTTTGACATCTGGATCTGGATTGTTAAGATTTCGCTATCCTCAAATGAACGAACTTCGCGTGCATAATCTGCTCTTAGGTGTCGCTGACGGCTCTCTTGCGCCATATACGTTAATGCATTTGCATATCGTCTGATATTTAAACTGGTTGGTTTTACAGTTGTGGTCAGTTTTTGGGAGGAATGCTTTCTTGAGTCGTGGGCATCCCGCCTGAGCTTTCTAGTAGGTGGTCTATCGGAGAGTTTCCGGTGGGCAAGGCGCTCCTGCTCCCCAAAAACGACTCTTGCCTCTCAGAGGCAAGAGACACCGGTAAACCCCAAACCATTGCTTGACGCGAAGAAAGTTGGGGCAATACTGCGATAGCCTTCATTAATTTGGCTTGCTTTCACCTCCTAAGCGTATGAATCACAAACACTAAAAACTGTGTGTTCTGTTCACAAAACCGCAAGTGTGGGGAAAGAAAAGCGAACAACTGGAGATAAAAGGTATGGGATTGTCACGCCAGCGCCGGAGCAGCTTCTTCAAGGAACATGACTAGACTTCAAAGAGTTAAGGTTGGAGTTTTGAAGCTCATATAACAAGAAAGTCAGGAAAGAAGCTAGTCAACGTTTGACGGTGTTAGGTGCAGAGGCGCAGTTGAGAGTGAAAAGAACCCAGATTTTACGGCGGTGCAGCGCGAATAAAAAGGCCGACGTGTCTCCCGACGAAGCTCGGCGCAAGCTGTGCGCGAGGCAGCGACGACGATCGAGGCGGCTCCGATGGCGGCGGCGGTAAAGAAAGCGGCGCTACTGGTTCGACCAACCAAATATGATGAAAAGTCTTTCCCTGTGCAAGTCTTATTCTTCATGAAGCAATGCTATTCATAACTGTGTTGGGAAAATTGAGTAAACCTGATTTAATAAATTGTCGCGGTGTGTCCAACTAATAACACACTAGACGCCTTATGAACGATTCGGGAACAGCTACGTCAACTTGAATTTCAACAAGCACGCCTGGTTCCAGGAGCGAGTCAGAAGCAAACAATATTGCTGGCGGGGCTGGACCTCCGAAGCCAATTGCACTTGCCGCAAGTACATCCTCGGCAGTGTTTGGATCAAGGTCCACTATGACAACAATAGCTTTCAATAGGTCGCTCAAATCGGCTTCAACAGCTTCCAACGCCAGCGCGAGGTTGCGAAAGGTTTGTTCCAACTGCTGCGTCAAAGTTTCACCAACTAAAAAACCCGTTTGGTTCCTTGCACTTTGTCCGGCGACATGGGCAACGGCGTTTCTTGTATCAACGACAATTTGAGAAAACCCGAAAGGAACTGGGTCGAAAAGAGTGGGCGGATTGACAATCACGAGACGGCTTCTTTGTCGCCGTCGGCAATAAGCGTCGGCGGGTGCAGCGTGAAGTACGAAGAATAATGCAAGTATAACTGAAGAGGAGCGAACATGCATACTGGATGGTTTAGGATATGGCGATGGAAAAGAGAAAAAAGGGTGCTATAGAAACGGTAACAGAGACATTGCCCGAGTGCATCGGGTCTGTTCGGTATTGGCTTTTATAGCCGACATAGGGTGCGAATGATGATAGGCACGACATATTCTCTCGCTTAGCAATCTGTCGAAAGAACAAGAGCAAAAAAAAACGGCACACAGCCGAGAAGGCTTGGGGCTTGTCCGTGAATCTATTCACTCGTTCGGAAATGGTGGTGGCTTTGAATTTGGCCCTTTTTCTTTTGATTCAAAACTGCCAAGGTATGTGTTCTCGTTTCGAGTGACGTTTTTCTTACAAACGCCTGTCCATGACGTGAGGCGGTCTACACGTGGTGTGATTTTTTTTTTTTTTTGGATATTCAGATCTCCATTTGTACGGCCAGTGGATAGCCTTACACTTGTCTTTGAAAGGCGCTTGAAATATCGTGTCCAGCTTTTGACATCTTTTAACGGAATAACCAAAAAGGAGCTTTTGTTCTCAGTCTGTGATGCAGAGATACGTTTCGGGCTAGCATCTTTCGCTTGGCCATGTTACACAGTCCAAAAGGTAACGAAGAAAGTTTCTACCGTGAAACTATGATTGATCGAGGGAGATATGTTCCTGAGGGATTGACCCGAGTTCACCCATGTCTGACAACTCATGTAATATTACATACACTGTTGAATGGAACAACTACTTTTGTAATTCGTCCGTCCTGCAAGCGCAAACTGTAACAACATCCAAATAGCTGTGTTGTGTGCTTCCAGCGAGCTGCGCTCTCCAAACTACGTCGTCTCACGTCGATCCATGACCAACGACTATCAGCACACCACACCATGCTGTATATGCACTACAAGCCCATTACCCAAGCACGGTGTACTGTTGTGACAATATGCTAGTTTACTTAATACTGTTATTGCTTACTGTAAATGCTTAATGCAACCTGATAATATGCTAGTTCACGTAATACTGCGATTGCTCCTTTGAATGCTTCTTGCAACTTGACGCTACTACTATGAACTTTTAATGCAATGAATATACTCGCAACATTTACGATCAACATATCGTAAAGCAGACTACGACACGAGCAACAAACGGCGAATGCTCACGACACGAACGCTCGTCCCCGAGAACGCTCACAAGCACACAATGCAGAACAAGCGCATTTCAGCATTATGCGCCCAAGAGGCGCGAGCAAGCAGTACAAAAACAGCCGTAGCTGACACATAGAAGTAAAAAGAGGAGAACAACCGGTAAAGGAAGCAAGACCTCTACGAGCACTTGTGCTCTATTTCCTGCCTGTAGAGCACAACCGCGCCTACTGTATTTTCTGCGCTATGCACCACTGTCTGGTCTGCAGTTTTCCACAACTGTACAAGCTCACGGCGCCTGAGTGCCGCACATGTCAAACGCCAGTTTTATTTAGAGTAATTCAAACACGCTTATTGTCTATAGAACAAATCCACTTAAAAGACGGCCAGATCAACTTTTGGCGAGGAGGGAGATTAGCCACGCTATTGCTACTGCTTCTGTGATACAGAAGGTACAGTCGCCCTAAGATCCTTACCGTCTGGATTATTGTTTCACCTTTCCTTCGCTAAATCTTTCTGCGTAGTTCCACACAACGCAGCTGCCTTCTACTGACATATCACACAATATGAGCATCCGCGAATCCCGGTTACGTATCTGCTCTGCTACCTCGGCCTCTAATTGCCCACTGCGCTGATTCTCCCCTCCAAGTAAGGAAAGCCGTTATAAACCCGCCACACGAGCTGCCACCGCCGTCGCCTCCACCGCCTCCTCCGCCATCGCAGTCTCTGCGGCAAGGCAGGACAACCCAGCATCGCCATAGATTTCCAGGCTATCCCAACTAGATGCTTCGGAGATTGCCTCACTTCTCCCGCCACCGTTATGGCTGGGGCAGGAAGCAATCCGTCCCACGGTCACTACAGAATCGATTGTAGTGAAGACCATCCCCACTCGCCAAGCAGCCCGGCAAAATGATACGCTGGCTCTCGCGGCAAAAATGCGCCACCGAGACTCGAGTATGTTGACGCAAACGGAGGCATTCGGACACTGCCTTCAAACTTTGAACAATCCGCAACCCATTGAAACCGCACTTATCAGCCATTGCAGTATCATACGCTGCACGTTCGGACGAAATCCCATCCATTATGGTTCGGTTTTTCATATTGGGGATCAAAAAAACTCACAACGCTCTTCCTGTCTGTCACACCAAGCAGTAGTGTCAGTGAGCTGGAAGTATCTTCGTTCTGCAGCTCACTGACACTACACAAGCCAAGAGGTTGACATCGCAGCATGCGAATTAATGCAGGCCACCAACCGGTGGTATATCCGTGCGAAGGGAAACGGAAAGATGTTCCCAACGCTAGACGCTCTCGAAGCGGGTCTGCTGAAAGCTCTCACTCCAGCCAACCAACTGGCAGATGCAAGTCTTGAGCGCGTTTGATGCAAACTCAAGGGTTCTTTGGGAGACCATATCGCACGAAATCTATAAAAAAGACGACCAAATCAACTCCAAGCCAGCAGAGAGACTGGCTAGAGTTTCGCTCCTGTTTCTGTGTTGCACAAAAGGTACGAACGGTGGTATAAACTGCATTGGATGCGTGACATCGTGGCTGTTGCGATCTTTTAATATTGCGTGTCTGATCGCCATTACGAAGCATTGAGCTATCCCTTTCTTCCTTCATCTTTTTGGATAATATAAATATTTTCTTGCGCTTCGAATGAAATTCTAATAATAACCACAATCGACAAAGAAGCTGTGAAACTCATCAATAACGATAATTGTATCCGCCGAAATTGGGTCGACTCAAAGACGTTTATCTCTTCTCAGCCAGAATTTGTCTCGAATGAATCCACTTCTGCGGTGTTCTGGTTGGAGGACCGGGGATGTAAGAAAAATAACAGCACAGATGAGATGCGTTTATGATCCATGAATCGAACAATTATCGAAAATCAGATAAACTTTCGTTTCTTCCCTTCGTACGTTCGTTCTGATGTGCAGGATACATTTAAGAATTGATATCCATACCAAGACTTGGATTTATCAGAGGCAAAGTCTCGCTAAAGACTTGAAAATGAAATATTTTTATTAGATTACTACCAGTGTCTCATAACATGATAAACCAGACGTAACAATAAAAAGGAACTGTTCTGCAATCACTTAAGCACGTTCGAGCGTAATTCTGGTATGAAGGGCACCGCGAGTAATCTTCACATCGGCCACGCCATGGTCAGAGCAGCCACTTTGAGTACCAGGAAGAATGCGAGTAGACAGAGTAGCACCGCCAGCAATGGCACCATCGCTCTTCCTGCGCAAAGAAACTTTCATCTGGGCTGGACCTTGATTTTCGGAGGCGTGCCATCCGGCATGGCATGAAATGGAAGTATTAGCATCCCACAGACCATCTTGACGAGCCTGTTCTACATCGATCACAACCACTTCGGATCCGCCGTTGCTGGTGTTATCTCCTCCAAACTCAACAAATGGAGTGGAAGGATTGCAAGAGAATCCAACGTTGGCGTTCAGGAACCTTGTTGAAGTGTCCAAATCACGTTGCTCCGGAGACCAAGTATACTCGACGATCATTTCGAGAAGAGGAAGCTGAATATTTGGAATCATGAATGAGTTCTCGGGAAGAGAGCAAGAAAATCCGTTATCACACTCTTTCACTTCACAGAGAGTACGAGTCACGGGTAGATCACACTCTCGAACGGTTTGTGCACGATCAGCATTGCAGCGATTCTGGCAGATATGGTTGCTCACATGCTGCGCCAAAGTTGGCACGAGCATGGCTAAAAAGCACAACGCGTAGAAGGACTTCATGGTCGCGAGAAATGAAGGATGGAAATCTGAGTGTTAAGAGGATGAATAAAGATTCTTGAGTTTGTGCGGTTTTCTTTGATCAATGGGATGACCTGGGCTTTAAGTAGTCATTCCTGTCGCGAAAAACCAGGGTGATAAAACTCCTACGTATTATTCTTGCATCATAATGAATCAAATGCATTATGAAGGGGTAAGCATTTCTGATGTATACGTTGCCATAAATGTCAAGACAACGATTAAAAACTGCGTCGTGTTCTTCGACAGAAACCACTCGATGCATTTCCAGCCCATGGTTGTGTTTATCTTGTCTTGTCTTCGCATATAAAAACTCGTCTATTCAGAGCAAGAGGCACAAATGTCATGAGAAACTTTCATTGAACCAATGATTGACCCATTTGAGGTTCTCCTAGCACTACAGTTCTTTGCAAGAAAGTGTGCGTTTTGTTTTACAAAGCAAACAACATGGCAAAAAGCTGGACGATCAGGGCCAACGAGGTTCCACATTCATGTGTGTTGTGTTGCAATTGAAACAACCCCGCTGTAAACACGTAGACGCTTCACGAATATTATCTGCAGCACGACTTATCTGAATTTCTGTAGCGTTGTTCCAGTTTGTGCCACAGGCCTTCTCGTATGACAAATTTGAAAACTAATATGGTTTCGCGCAATGCATAGCACCTTCTCTTTGTGATTGAATTTTTAGTCGCTCTCCATGTACATTTGTATGGAATATTCTTCTCTTTGCAACGGTTACAAACTAGAATTGGTAACAAAGAAGAGCTTCAACTCCATAAGTCCATGTTTTCACAGGTAATACATCAGAATAAGGTTTAAGTTTTCAAATTCCGTAGATAGAATTGCAACAAATGATGTTCTTTGCGACATGTTTTCGTCGACTATACTGCTCACTTCTAATTAGAAAAGACTCAAGGTTTTTGTGCCAAACAACGTATGTTTCTGTGAAGGTGTTTGAGGAACAAATAATGATCTGGAGCGAACGGGACAAAACTGATACCCGGCATACTGATGCACAGCAGTGCTGTCCAATGCTTGAGGGATAAAGCATGTGGTGCAACAATGGCATATATAAAGCCCTTCAAGGGGAACAGAACTCCCATCAATATACCATTGGCGGCCAAGTCAGGGGATTCAATTGAATGTCACACGTGTACAACAAGGTGAAAACCTGTGACCTGAGTGCTCAAGCGTGCAAAGCGGCCAATAGGAGAAAGGGAGGGCACCGGTCATACGACTGCTCACGAGTGTGATGAAGCACATGTGAGGCATTCTGTTTGCTGTACACAAACGGAAATAGATTTTGAGACGTGGCAGTGTGGATTTCGTCTCCGTTATTTTTGTTGCATGCGGTACACTTCGACTATTCTTGTCGTCGTGCTAGCGGTTCGCTTATTTTATATTTACAGGCTTTCCCTGAAAACTTCAGAAGAAAGCACACACTACAACATCTCAGGCGTCGTCGTATTGAAGCCAGCTCAGTGCTTAGTAACATACCTCTGGTGTAAAACAAATCTATCACGGGTTCGAGCGTCTGCCATCCTGTCATTTTAGTTAGTTGTTTTGTACGCCAAGCATAAGTATTTGTCTGCAATGCTGTCATGAAAATAACATATTAATCAAAGACGTTCAGGTACATGTTTTATTATGTCCATGTGTTACTACTCTGAGGCGATAGTTGCTCTTTCTAAATATTCTCATGACAAAAATCTTTCCATGCTTCATGAACAACATTTGATAGGTACAGCGTATATACAAATGCTGTCAAATAGGCTGCCGATTTTCACTTGTAGGCGCAAAAAGACAGGCCCACGAAATCCAGCTGAGCATCATCCAGTCATGGAAATCGATTCATCAAAAATAATTATAGCACGGAAGACATGTTTCACTAAATGGTGAAAAGGTGCTTCGTGCACAATTCAAGTTCTTTCATTGTCATCCTACGTGGTGCATTGCACGGTTCATCTTTTTCTGCATCATCTATCACTTCTGAGCGGAACATCTTAGAAAGTGGAGGGTATATAAGGAGACCGATCTAGTGCGATGAGCGTATACACTCTTTTCAAGTACTCAAGCCTTCTCCTCCAATTTCGTTATCTCCGACATCAACCACTTGTCTAAAATGATGTTCTTATTCATATCAGCCATTCTCATGGCGTCTGTTAGCTATTCCACGGCGCAAACCACCGTGGATATGTGTCCCAACCGATGTAATCCAAACCGTGCCATGTCTGAGCGTGAATGCAGCAATTCTGTCACTAATGGCGTGTGTGCCGTTGCATCGTGCACAAACCCTCAAAATGGATTTGCGTGTGAGGTTCCTGAAGACTCTTTTATCATTGCTAACATACATTTGCCTGCAGTGGAATTGGTTCTCGAGTATTCATGGGGTAACAATCAGTCTGATTTGGATACTAGCACTCGCTTCTTAAACGGAAATGTGGGATTTTCCTGCAGCCCAAATAATGACTACCTTGAATTCAGTGGGGACAACACGAGCTTTGGTGGTGTGGAAACCGTTGTTGTAGACATCGCCGGGGCGCTTGCCGACGGCAAATGGTCTGGGTCTACATCAGTTGATGCTCTTGCTGGATGGCACGGAAGTGAGGATGAGGGTGATGTAACTCTGAAGGCATATCTGAGGCGTAAGTCGGACAATGGAGCCGTTCCTGGAGCTCTTCTGTCGTCTACCGTCAGTCCCGGAACCCAGAATAACTGTGCTGCTACGGAAGTTGGTACAGTGGAGATCTCGAGCGCCCAGCATCATACTCGCTTTACCCTTCAGGCGTAGGTTATTCCCTGGAATGAAGGAAGTGTGGAAGAGTGACATGAATGAGTAGACCGAATCCCGCGATTAGTTCTTACAGAGAAGAGCTCAGAAGTAATCATGATACTGTACACATTCATTCCGCAGAGATTCTCGTAAAGCTTTTCAAATTCATAAAGATGTTCACATTTTAGCGTTACGGATGCTATCAATCATAGAAAACAACTGATCGAATTTGTAAAATAATGAACCCGGGGCTCTTTTACGAGAATTGTAACCAGATCGTGAGGAAATTAATGCCAGTCCTCCCCCTTAAGATTGGAGGGCCTGGTGTTCGCTAAGGTTAAGAGTCGTACTTTAATTTAGACGAATATGCACGATACAATCAAGCAAATCTGTGGATAAGAATCAGCTTGTTATTGACAATACTACCCGACAAGATGCAGTTGTTGAATACAGCCGCATTCTGAGGTGTAACAGATACATTAATCTCCAGGGCTGTTCTGTCTTCAAGAAACACCCGTGACCAGCTGACATGTTTGCTATTGAAAAAGACAACGTTGTAGACGAGCGCCACCAAAAGCGCAAATAGTCTTAGACGGTTAGAACCTTGTCGTAGCCATGGACACAGCGCGCCATAAAGTTCATTCTCCCGATATACGATCACAATAAAAGGATTCAGGTGTGGTCCCTCGTTGAAGGAATATATCCAGCACATATTGAATTATTTGTGTTAACGTGAATAGCATCGTATGACACAGGTAAAGATATTAGGACACACATAGCCTGAGCGACAGTGTACAAACCACAATGTTCTCAAATACTGTCTGGAAGACAGTCTTCAAGCTGCATTTTCTTCGAGCATTGCATAAAACAAGGGATCCTCAGTTTAAGCTGGATGAGTAATGGCAGCACATTCTCTACTATTAAAGACATGAAGTTTGCAGTTTTCTAGCGAGATTTAGCCAGGCTCCTCTTCGTACCGCATCTTCGTCTCCACGTGTTCCACATCGCGACCAATTCTCTTTATTGCGATCGGCTCTTCTTATCCCATCCAAGCATTTTGATTACCTTTTGTACCCCCTGGCCCTCACGCCTCTTTTGAGCTCAAGGTGAGAACATGAAACCGCATTGGCCGTACCCGAAGCTATTCAGCTACAACAGTCATATGTCGTATTCCCCGTCGCTTAGTTCCCAGCGTTACCATCGCCGACTCCAACAGTGTACATCATGCCCCGCAAGCACACTCCAACACAGACAAGGTAATGTAGATTGTCCAGTTAAACCCTTGAACAGACTTTAATAAACGCAATCTTGTTTTCATCCTGAAAACTCGGCTTGACTTCTGTCTTCCATTAAATGTATTGCTAAAACTGTGCTCATATAGTGTTTTATATCATTTCTGCCATAAAGTATAGTAACTTATCTTTGCAATCATACACCATCAACAATGCAGCTCAAGTTCTTCTATAGAACCTTCTAAAACTTTCTAGTTACTTTTATGGCAGCTTTTAAACCTTCAAGAATACCCCCTATGAAATTGAAAACTGCATGGGTCACAGATTCTCCATAAAGTTCCAATGTTTATTTTTTGACAAAGATTTTGTAAAAATGGCTGCTGTTATGTTATTCGTAAAACAGTATTTAATACCCTGTTTTATGTTCTACACAGTCCTAAATCTATATATATCTTGTTTCAACATTTTTCGACTTCATGTCCCCTCTTTCTATATTAGAAATCATGAGTGTAGATTGATTGTCAACATACACTTCTGATGAATTGATATTTTTTGAGGTTAAGTCTTTGTGAATTTTGACAACCACTGTCCTTTTTCAACTGCTTCATTGAGTACACACAATTCTTGCTTCTGTAGTTGTTGCAGCGAAACAACTTTTTTTTGGACAGCTCCCTTACAATAAACATTTTTCTTGAGAATAGACTAATATTGAAATCGATTCTTTAGATTCTGTATTCCCCCAGCTTGCTGCACTAAAACGTTCCAAGGTATTTTGTAACCTTCTTTTATGCAAGAGATGATAATTCATTGTTTTCTATATAAAGCGCATAACTCTTATGAAAGCTTTGTATTTATTCGTGAAATTTTTTTTGCAAAATCGGTTGACTATCCTGTAATAGAGGCAAGACCAGGTCTTGTTCCGAGCGTCAAATGCATTACCAATCCAAGAAATTCTCTATATGGTATTTTTTCACAGAGTGTTCTTCTTCAGAGCTTCTCAAAAACAGAAATGCCAGATGGTATTTCCATGTCTTTGAAAAACTCCATATTATATTTCTTAAGCACCGTACAAGCATACGATTTCTGACATAATTTCATCAGATCTCTTATGCGATCATGATCACTTTCAATACCTAATATGGGACAAATTTTTCCAGGATTGTTCATTTCAATTTAAATTTCAGTTTTTGTTTTACAATTTGCATTGCTGAAATATTTTTTTTTTCCGTTCAAAAGGTCATCTACGTACATAAAAACAAGGGTTACCTGACCAAAAACGTTTGTGGTAAGAATTCCATTATTTTCAATAGATTTATGATAATTGAGGTAAGAAGATTTTCACCGTTAACGTTTTACCATGTTAGAAAAGCAGATGAGCTATTTGCGCTATACTCTCTTGTGACACAGGGCGCACAGTTCACCATTTGAACTATCAACAAACCATACTTTTAGCGACTGTTGTAAACCATAGATAGACTTTTGTTGCTTGCCAATTCAATCTCGAAGTTTGTAAATCAATACCTCCTCCTAATTGTTCCACAAAACGTTTTTCTTTTAAACTTCTCTGAAAAAAGCAGGTTTTTCATTCATTTAGCTAATATTGTTTTTTTGTAGTGCCAACGCCAACAATGTGCGTCACGTATCCATGCGCACAAATGCGGCGTTCGTCTTCAAAACACCAATTTCATATTTTTTGTTGGTAGTTATTACCCACCAGTCGTAATTGAAATATTTTTTCGTGGTTCTAAGTATGAGGTTTTCTTTTGAAATCTACTTTTAAATTCGGTTTTCATGAAGATAAATCGTTTCTTGTTCCATTTCTGTAGTCCACTAATGTTTTTGAGCGCCAGCTAAAGCTGAATGTACTGTGTTCGGCTCCAGTTCGCCTGCGAGTATCCTAAAAATAAAAGCAGTAGTGTCTTCAATGTCATCAGCATGTTTATTTGCAAGCTAGGTGGGCAGCAAAAGAGCTTTACCATTGCTTCTTCGAAATTTTTTTGTTGTGTTCTTACTTTCTGAAGCTGTTTTGTATGCTTCGGAAGTTTCTGAAACATTCTCATCGTTGGCATTTGTCTCAATATTAGTTTATCAACCATTTTTGGGCTCTGTACATATTTCTTCTTTAGTAGAATACGATCTAAGGCTTTCAAAACGTTTTCATTTTCATCTGCGATCAACATTCTGGAAATGTTGTCCATAAAGCACATGTTTTCGCACTTCATTGGCCAGCTGAGAATGGTTCGTTTGGAAATCTTTGCCAAGTGGTCACTGAAGTTAGTGAGAAACACCTGGAACAATACGCTCAGAGTGTTATCCACGATACCATTGGTCATGAAGGTGAGGTCACGTTCAAAAACCCGGAGTCGTTTTGGAGGAAAAAGAACTTATATCGGTCTTAAGCAAACTTGATAACCATTTGGTGCGATGGTGGGATCATCACATCGTAGGCGATACTTACGTTGTTGGATTTAGTTCCCGGTACAGAACACCCGGGGAATTATCCTAAGTGTCTTGTACCAAGAACTGGTACACTACTGTGGAAATCTTTTCTCTCTGAAAACGGCCAACAGATACGACGGTGATTGCGTTGATGTCCGAACGATGAACTGCCATTTGGAAACTCTACTTCCTATCCGGATACGAATTAGTATATATGATTGGCCCTACGGCTCGGCGCGGCATCTTTTTTCACGCGATGGTTGAGGCACGGCCTCACGGCCGTTCTGCTGGTTACCAGGGAAGGACCGCTTGGTTTGCTTCGTAAGCAACTCTTCTGGGTTGTGAAACATCGGGTTTTTAGATGGAAAGGCGCGCTCTCCTCTCAACGAACGAGCTGTTACACCTTTCTTGGTAAGCATCATTGAAGATGGTTTGGATCAGTGACTCGCGCGAACTGTTTTAAAGTGGTTGTCGCGACCAAACTGTACTCAAAACTCTCCTTTTTTTCTGTTTTCATCCAATCTGCATGTACACCCATTTTCTACGTCCGGAATCCAAAAAATTAGCACAGAAATTGTCGCACAAAGAACCGGTTGGTAGACGAAAAGGTGGCAACTGGTTTAAGGAGCGCAGAAGTGGATTGAACTAGAATGAGAGCCCAAATAGAACGTTGAATGAAAGCGGAAGCACCGGGAAGGCTATGTGTAACGAACCCAGCCTTATACCCTAGCGATTGAAGCGAGTCGCGCTTCAAACTGCAAGCCTTGTCCCTGCACGTGGAGAAGAGCGTGGGCCTGGTCAGACTTCTTCCAACTCTTCTGTGTTACACTTTGTGCACAGGATGAAACGATGGCTTACAGCAACCGATTAGTAGTAGCCGATGCAATGCTTACTGGTTCGTAAAACCCGTTGGTGTATCTGGCTATCCTGCTGGTCGACTGTACAAAACACATGGGTCGAAAATTAGCCAGAATGTGCTTAAACTTTCTAAGCAGTGGGGAAGGAGGTAATGCATCTCTCTAAGTATGGTGCAGAGCTCCAAATCCTCGCCCATCATCCGTATGGCTATAATGCCAGCACTCATGGCTCCCGGGACGCTTCTTACTGTAGCGCGCCACCTTCAATTATAATCTACAACTTCCACCAAGTTGTTACTAATTAGTTCTGCTTTATGTCACAACAGCCACAGAGCATGACAAACCATGACATAAAGTAGTTTTCGCAGTTGGTGGTGCAAACCACGCGAGCGGGCCAGCACTCAAGGCGTCCAACCTTGCTTCCTGGAATGGTTAGCGAAGGTGGTAGAGCTCCCTCGATAGGGTCGAAAAGCACCGGGCGTACCTCCGGACGAACTTTTCCTGACTGGCAGTCGAGGGTGGGTGTGGCCGTCGACCGATGACGTCGGACGAAGTGAGCCGCGTGTTTACGAGCGAAAGTGTCCTTGTAAACGGTAGTACCAAAAATAGGGCAACGACCCGAGCCGAGATACGGGGCGCAGACTCGAGAGTCGAGTAGATAATATCCCACGAACGGGTAGAATAACCTGCCAAGCAGGGCGGAAAACATGGACCGTACGACGGTATAACAACAACAGAAAACAATAAAACAAACAAAGAAAAACAGTCCGTAACCACGGTAGAATTGTCCTCGACGAAAGAGGTTGGTTAACCGTCCGTGTCTGCAGCGGAAGCACCCGTTGAGGGTCTGGAGCCGTCCGCAAAGCGGTGAGGTCAGAGCCGAGATCCTCCTTGACGGAGGTTTATTGTCCACACGGTAGCGGTCGCTACTGTACTTAAACATTTCGTAGAAATTACTAAATAAATTATAGAATTAACTAGCCATGACGAGAAGTGCTGGGAGTGCCCGTCCACGTGTGTGGTGAATACCGGCTTGCAACGGCGCATCCTGGCGCCGCCCAAATGCAATACACGTGTGCCCCAAATACTACCCTTCACAGGGACATCCCAACAAGGGATCCGGGAGCCACTGTAGCTCATACGACAGGTGTCACCGCCGGGAAAAATATCCAAGTCCTATGAGACACGGGGGCGGCAATCCACAAAAGCGGCTGTTGCACTACACATTGTACTACATGTACCATTACGCATTATCTAGAATTGTTTTTGAGTTAATTTCATAGACATCCATTTTCCATTCCTTCTTTGTTTTCTTGTAGTTCTAAAGTTCCGTGCCCTTTTTTTAGCGAAAATAGCATTGGAATGGAAACTCGCATTTCTTCTGTGCATTTTTCTAATAGACTTGTTCCATGATTTTATTTTGGTTCTTGTTTTTTTTATTTGATTTTTCTTGTAATATTCTTGCACGAATTCCGTCTCTACGGAAATGTTCAGGAACAATTTTCAACTTGAAAAGTAAGCGTGAAAATCTTTTTAATGGGCTTCTTAAATTTCTGAATATGTAATCCTCTTTTGACTTTTTATCACCCAGTTGTTGTAGTTTTATTTTTGAATGTTTTAACTCTTCAACCTCTTCTCATTCTAATTCTTTTTTCAAATTTATTTCCGGTAAACAGCATTCTTTAGTATGCATTTTATTTTTTTTTCCCTTGTTTTCGTAAACTTGGTATACGGTTTATTAGGCTTTTGATTCAGATTCCTATTAATCAACATAGAAAAGGTGACTATCCCCAAGTGATAAAATGTTATCATGAACTGGATATTTATTTAGGAAAGCAGTTCGTACAGCTTTGCTTTCTGTTTTACTATAGCTATTTCTCTTCAGATAATTTTTCATGTAAACGTTTCCCAAGAATTATCCATCGCCGCATCATTTCTCGATTTTGAATGAACTTGATTTAGAAAAGGTATATAGACTGTATTCATCAGCAAATAAAAACCACATTGAAAACACTCAGACGTTTCCTGTGAAAAAGAACACTAGCGGAAAAATACATTCAGAAAACAGTCCGACAATGTCTCGTAATAGAGAAGCTGCATTTTTGCCAGCACAACTACGATACTAACACGAGCGTTACTTTAGCAAAAGCTACATCGTCGCACGGTCCAATCGTAAAGAACGGCACATTTATGAACTGCTAACACAGCACAAAGTTTAAACAAAAACGCAACAGCGTTTCGTCCATCTTGACGCAAGTATGCCGATCTAAAATGAGCGCCAACGACTTTATATGCAAACTGTTTCCAAAAGATAGAGTTACAGTTGCGGTTGTGCTCCTCTACTTCATTGAACTGGGTTAATCGCAACAGCTTATACTCCAGAGCCTTCACGACCCGAGTACCCTCCATTATGATCTCGGCTGATTCCAGCGCCATTGCCGTTAAAATTAATGCTTTCTCAATTTTTATAAATCAGAACGGCAGAGATTTAAGACACTTTAATGGCTGCAGTGCAATGCGCATAAGGGGAAAGAACCACGAAGGATATGCGCACCATAAGGAAGCGGAGATCGTCTTTTAAGGAACTGTCCGAACAAGCTTCGAGAAGCGGTCGGTAATTACGTGCGGCAAGTTTGTTGCCCGTCTTTGTCTTCAAAAGCGGAACGAGAATGCCGATTGCATAAAATTCGAAAGGATCCCTGGCAGGGAAAAGCTTCAACTTTTCGAAAGGCCACCGGAGTTTGACTCGGCTATTTTCGAATTGTGTGCAGAACCGCACAGCGGCATAGCAATTCACCGCCATCGTGGGTCAATAAAAGACCCTGCGAAGGTTTAGGTAAGACTTTTTTCCACCCGGGTGTCCACCGGGTTCCGGGTACTGTGACAGTTGAAAGACTCTGGGTTGGAGGCATCGGGGCACCACAATTTGTTA
The DNA here is from genome assembly GCA_019155205.2 of Gracilaria vermiculophylla. Lineage (NCBI taxonomy): Eukaryota > Rhodophyta > Florideophyceae > Gracilariales > Gracilariaceae > Gracilaria > Gracilaria vermiculophylla. The sequence goes on from JAHNZQ020000049.1 coordinate 666,350, forward strand.
GTGACGCTCCACCTTCCGCATCAGGTAGCCCGTGTCGTTCATTTCAAAAGGTAGGTCGTTTTTACCTTTTAGACGGGCATGTAGTTCCATGCAGAATGGTTCCCCAAACTGCTCTCAGATCACCTTCCCCTTGCTGATCGACGTGAATTTCCTCTGCGGGGCATGCGCGGCGTCGTCTGCGGCGAAAAGCTCGTCGATGTCGCTGGAGCTAATCGCAGCGGAAGCCCAGTGCGGAGCTTCTGGGATACTCCCGTTGGTATCGAAGCAGAGGATCTTGTCCTCCTTGGCGTTGCCTATGGCTTTTTCTTTTGTGAGAAACCGCGATCGGGCATCAGCTCGCGCGTTCTGTGAGCCCTTCGTATAAACCAAATCGAACATGGATTACGCTAGACGGAGTCTCCACCGCAATAAGTGGCCTAATGGATTGAAAATACTCATCACTCACCTCAAGGAAGAGTGATCCCTGAATACAGGAAAGTTCCACCAAATTGGGCAGCGGCATAGTGCGGAGAGTTCCCACACTATGGCCAGGCCCTCCCTCTCCGAGACGGAACACTTCTTCTCGTAAACGTTGAAAATCCTGGAACAATATTAGATTGTTTTGAGCTTTCCTCCGGGGCTTGTTTGAAAGAAGCTATTGTCCACTTGGTGGTCGCTGGAATACGTATCCATGGAGTATGGGATGGCTAACTTGGAAGTGTCAAGATTAAAGTTGCCGTCACTGTTCTGATCACGAAATGGAAAGCACCTGACAGTTCGGGGGAGAATGGCGAGAGCTTCGGCGGCTGCCCTTCCGCAGTAGTCCGTTAGGGGGTGCGGCGGTATCCAAGAAGCTGTGTATGAACCGTCCATGGACATTTATTAATCCAAGGAAGCACCTCAATTCCCTTTGCGTGCCGGGTTCTTTTGCCGCAGTAAGAAATATGACTCGATCATAAGCCGTTCGAGACGGTTGATGTGACCCAGATATTAATTGGTATCTGTGAAGAACTCATATTTCCTAAGCTTCAGGGTGAAACCTGCGTCATGCAGTAACGTTATCACGTTCTCCAATTGTGTGAGATGATCGTCCAGGCTGCTGGAAAATATGATTATGTCGGCCAAGTACACAAGGCAAGTACGCCATTCAAATCAGTTCATGAGGACGTCGATAGCCCGCTGAAACGATGCGGATGCATTGATCGAACCAAAAGGCATGAATTTTAATCGCTAGGACCTAGAGAGGCACACAAACGCCGTTTCCTACAGGTCTTGTTCCCTGAAGGGGACCTGCCAGTAGCCCCAATTGGCATCCAGAGCCGTGAACACGGTAGCATTACCGACTGAATCTATGCACTCGTGCATCCAAAGAAACCCGTACGTATCCCAGATATTTGCGACAATAAGCCTACGATAACCCATGGAAGAACTCCAATGACCCATCCACTTCTAGAGCAAGTACCACTGGCGAGGCCTTTAAAGATTGAGCTTGCTTTAAGACTTTGGCACGGAGCATGCACTCCACTTAGAATTCTTTTTCCTTTAAAGCTTTCGGCCCAGCCCTATTAGGGGGGTTTGCAAGATTAGCCAATTGTTCGGTCACAAATCTATCCGATGCTTGGTGCAGTTGATATCGCCTAGCGAGCCATGCCACATCAGGGTAGATTCCCGCAACATTGCAAGGAGACGCATCCAATGCTAAGCGGACACATGAGGCAAATACAGTTATACGAGAGCTCTTACGGGATCAATCCGGTCGTAACTCGTCGGATATGGCGTCTGCGAGGCCGAACTGACCTGGGAGTCAGGAATTCCCGTTTCCACGGTACCTTCTAATAAACCGGTAATTCCTTTGGAGGCGGAGTTCACCGCGGCATCTGGCGCCTCCCCATCTCCTGAGGTCATGATAGCAAGTGCCTGGGCGGTCGTTACCCGCGTTGGGTTCATCGCTAACGGAGTTTTCGTGACGGATCCAATCCTTTGTCTTTTAGTCAGAAACTGAGTTGCGTCGCGCAGATTTGCGACGATGATCCCAAATGGCCATTTCGGCAAGACTTGCATCTTTCTGTTTGGGACAGCGAGACTCCTGTGCTCATACAACAAGTTCGAGGGTTGAAAAAGCCTCAAAACGTGATGACGGGAGTTGAGCGGAACTACGACCGACATGCGTGGCTGGGGGTTTCGTGACTGATGCTGCACCGCGAAGCTTGCCCGACTCCCGGATTCACGGCCGCGATCCCTGTGCGGGAGGCAAGGGCATCTGCCTTTTTGGATCTCGCGGAAGCGACTGGCCAACAGTGAGGATTCACGACCCATCTTTCACCTCCACCTATTTCAGGAGAGTGCGGATAGCCTTCACGAGCCACTCGCAGTCATAGCATTCGACTGAGACTGGCGCGGCCAGATAACGGCACATAATGAAATTGATCTTTACCAAAGATCTTTTCAATCGGACGACCAAATAGGTGGTTTTTAAAGTTTGTAACGGATGGTTGTTCACGTCCGAGACGTCGGGTACCGCTTCTGTGCAAATGCGATATCGAGGTTCGTATTGACATCAGACCGCAGCAAGCAATGCTTCTTGCCGACGATAGTTGACAGACATTCCGAGTGTCTCCGGCAGTACTCGAAGTCTTCATCCACCCCTGCCTGGATTAGCCGCAGGGTGCGGATCTGATCTACCAAATGCACTACATGGGCCTTTTCTCACCAACCGCGGTGGGGTAGTTACCACATTAGTGGATGTTGATTGCCCGGCTCCGGGTAATATCATATACGGCTCAGCTGTCAACGTTACACGGTCCACCTGGTCTGCACCAGTTTTCTCGGGAGTCCTCACCTGGCGCTTTTCGTTCCCTCTGTGTGACCGGCTTCGGGTTGTTACCGCCTCGGCTCCAGTCGGCTGTCGGCCCATCGGAAGTATCTATCATGACGATGAAAATTTCTCAACGTAGGAATTCCAAAGTGGACGAACAATGAAAAGGAAAAGAACTTCAAAGAAGACCTGTCAGTGGATCTCCGTTTCTGAGTCGGGAGACCTGTTTGTGGAGCAACGCCACAAAGTAGAAATTACCACGAAGGATGTTCGAAACGTCCTTCTCTCTAGGTGGTTCAGAGGCACATCTTTGATCTGACGAGGCACACGGGCCGGAAGTAACTCCGTAGCCACGCCATGGCAACAGGTGCAAAAGGAAAAGTAAATCGAGAAACCAAGGATCAGGCAACTCCTGTGATGAATGCAGCTTCTGTGGGTTCCATAAGATGTCCCTGTAAGATTTCGGGCTATCTCAGGGCGGCCGGGTAGTATCTTGGGCTGTGTGGGTATTGAGCAAGGCGTGTTGAGCGAGTGGCAGACGTGACCCGAGAAGCGATAAACCGGAGGTCTGATGGGGCTAATCTGGTGCGAGGACGATCCTGAAGGACGGAACGAATAGTCTAGACAATGGTTCTCGGCGTCACGGATGGTTGATTTCCGTGGTCCACGGTGTATTTATTTTGGGTGGAGAGAGACACCCGCGTAGGCGGCAAGTCCGACAGAAGATTCCGCTTGGTGCGGTTCACTGGGGCGAGGGCCGAAATGTCGTCGCCCTAAGTACTGAAGCGCTGAGGCCAAAATACTCAAAATATTTATATAAATGAGTATCAAACATACAAAACTTACCGTGCGAAGCAGGTGCCATTCGGCACCCATACTGTAGCCAAAGGGTCGCGCGAGCGTGCCGCGCGCGTGCCAGAATCCTTCCAGCGCGCTTGTTAAGTCATGGCACACGCGCTGGATCGGCTGCTCCGCAGTCTCCTGTGCAAATGGACGTGAAGCCCGCCGGCGACGTTAACCGTTTTCATATATACGGTCTCGCCGGAATCCATTAAATCGACAAAGTGCCGAAAAAAACCTCCACTAAGAGCACCGTATTTCAATGGATATGGTACAACGGACGTCATACATACAAGGTATCGATAGTTTTGAGAGGCAGGGTGGTCTAGGGAGTAGATGTGAGGCTCAAACTAAAACGAAAGTCCAGATGGTACCAAAATATTGGAAAACACAGCACCGAAACGTCTGTACGTTTCGGATGATCGAGAAGCCCCTAGCATTTAGGACGAAATTCCTTCAGAGTGTCAAGCAACCAGTACGAAGAAGGGCTCTATGTCCTTATTTTTTTCATCGAAGTTAAAGCTTTTGGAAGATATGTGCGAGAACAACTGTTTCATATTGCATTACAAGAGCCCGCAACTGATAAAAGAATACAAAGAAGTCTGAATCTTTCTCTGCAGAGGTGGTTCTGTGGTAAAGCCTTCTTGAGGAACAACACGACAATTTCATGGGTAACACAGAGGATGCCTGGCAGGAATTGGCGAAAAGGTAGAAACACGATCCCCACTAAGTAGAGCTCTGATTGTATTCCTCCTCCATGAAAGAAAGAGATGGAAAACAAAAAAGAACGCGGGCTGCGCGATCCATAAATTGAAGGATGTACCACACACGTGAGGAAAAGGGAGGTAAGCCACGTGGTGTACTATTTAGCCCACGTGCGCTGCAGTACTCCTGAGGAATTGTAGAATTAAGATTTATTTTCGTTAGTTGGTGTAGTTAATTATCACAGTAGTGAGATCTAATGAGGCGTACTTCCGCCACGGTACTTAATCCGCCATTCGAGCTCCACCTCTTAGGGAAGTAAAACAAGCACCCTTGAGTCTTTTTCAGTTTTTCTGGTGGAGAGTCTTGTCAAACGCCTACAGATTTCTAACCCACCGATCCCCAGGTCGCCTCATAGCAGCGCCTGTGAGAGAATTGTCTGCCCGGTGAACCACTTTCCTCGCTTGGTGTTTGTGGATCCTCTTTCATAACTCCCCCGGTTCGTGACCGAGATTATCGGAGACCACTTTTACGAACTCGCGTCTTTGGAGTCACAAAAAACTTTTAACGGACTTTTCGCGCTATCACCTCGAAATAATAACAGAAGGTACCACAACTGCTATTACAACTTTTAAGGTCAGATTACTAAAAGAATCACAAGAGTTCTGATAGGAAAATGATATTAAACTGCAACGATCGGAACCCAATAGTGGAAATATTCCTTAATAAGATTTGAAGGTGGAAGGAAATTTCCCCCGACCTACTCCTGTAAGGATCCCTCGGAAACCTCAATGGAAATCCCCCTACAGGACAATCTACCACCCAACTCCGTGGTGGAGCGCAGCATGCACAGCGCTCCCCAGAATATGGCCTTCACACTGGAGGATCCTGAAAGTCTCCTTAAGAATCCGGGCTTTTCTATGGAGCGTTGCAGGAATCTTCTTAGAAGAGTGCACGATCGAGGGCAAGCGAAATTCACCGCGACACCTCTGGAGAGCATCGAAGTAGAGGTTGCAGAACCAAACATGGAATGGCAGCCACTACCTCAGGAGCTGCAGGGACAGGAATACCCGGAGGCTAACTACCTCCTGGAGTAACTGGCTTCGCGCCATATTGATTGGCACTCACATGAGGAGGTTGAAAAACTTCCTGCAAGTGTTGAGGCACAATTTAGAGCGTGCCGCCCCGCTCTGGCGGAGAATAGCGCAACAGAGAGTGCTCACCGTGCTGAGGATGCCTTGTTGGATTCGGAACCCTTCCTAGAGGTGAACTCAAATTTTATTCGAGTGGAACGTCGTTCCCAACCCGTGCAGCTGCTTCCCGCAGCGGCGTTTCATTCAAAGAAATTAATTTTTGCGTTCAGAAGGGGTTCCGTCTATCACCACCTAAGGTGATCCCGAGCAGGAAAGGACAAAGTATCGGTGCCTTTTACGCCAGAGGAGGAAAGCATACTGTCGCAGGAAGACGGTAACACCTGAGGTGTATTTCTGCAAATTGTCTGAACCTGTTTCCTCCCGGAGGAGGACAGGATAATGGTCGCAAAGTACGTTAACAAAGAAGAGAAGTACAGGACACTCCTCGGGTGAATCGCGATAGCTTAGGTGTCTTCAAGAACCCAGCTAAACCACAAAAAACACGCCAAAAGAAACGGAGAGAGAAAATCAAAAAGCAAGAAACCGGATCGAAGAGAAGTTTAGACTCTGACTCCGTAAACAGCTGCAGCTCGGAGGATAGTATACCTCCCAAGGAGAAATGCAGAAGGGTCAAGAAGGTCGTCTCGATTAGCGACCTCTTCGCCAAAGTGGTTGATAATGACACCTATTGGTTGAATGATAGCTCCAATCTTTACAACGCGTCGTTCACTAAACGACTAACGAAGATCCAGCTCCGGATGGATATTCAGATGAAGAAGCGATCCTTCTCAGGTGCAACCCACATCTCGGTGTTGAAATTTCTCACACGTTTCCGTTCATCGTGTAATACCAATAGTGTTCATAAAGGTGCCGCCGTCTGGGGCTTTCAGTTCTACGCCATAGATCAAGCGCACTCGCTGATGCAGCCACGCCTCACGGGGGAGAGCAATACTATGGATGATCCTGGAACTGGGATCTTGATGACGTACCCAGAGATGGTTACTGTTCCCATTTAAAGGTATGCAATGGATGAGGTGAAATCCGATGATGATGCTGAAGTCACCTGCTATAGACAGTGTACAGGAATGAACAAAAGGGAGTTCTCACAGAAGCTTTAGACGAAGGCCCCACTGTGTGGAAACGCCTACTCCGAATGGCGGCTGAAGTCGTCTTTTGTCGAAGGACGTCTTCCCCCGATCTTCCCCAGCATTCGTAATCCCTTGACATAGCACCCAAAGAACACCTACACGGAGCTAACACGTTCCAAAGATTTCCATTGTAGAAGAGCCTTTCACCACCCTTTTTGAATATTGGGAGCATCTTTTCCAGTTTCTATATTTGAATCTGATCGGCTGGCCATTCATTATTCATGGACTTCACTACAGAACCAAAAAATTGATATTCATCGTATCCAGTTTTAACGTCTTCATGTTTGAAATATGATATTTCAACGAGATTGCATAATAAGGCACCGTCAATCTTTTTCATAACATGAAGATCCCTATATGGAACATCTCCTAAGACGTGTATCTTAGCAGGTTTAAGAGTTACAGGGAGTATTCCACAGTTTCCAAGAGTTCCAAGCCAATTTGATTCTTTTCTGCTTAGATTCGGTTTTGTAAAACAACTCTTTAGCACTTGGTTTTCCGTAAAGACGTCGAAGCCCGACCTTCTCAAGTAACATCTGAGCCTATTAAAGAATGAGAGAAGCTCAAGAAGCTCTCTGCCATTAGCTTTGTATACGGACTTTGCTGGAGATAACTTCTTTGAAAAGAATGCTGTGGTACTGTCAGCCCTCCTGTCGAGGTAGTAAAGCACAACGTCCGTTAGGAGTTTTTAGTGACTCCAAAGGCGCGTATTCCTAAAGGTGGTCTCCGGTATCCGCTGTCGCGAGCCGGGGGAATTCTGTAAGGGATCCGCAAACACCAAGCGGAGGGGAAGGTTCACTGGGCGGACAATGCTCCTACAGGCGCTGCTATGATGCGACCTGGGGATCGGCGGCTTAGAAACCTGCGTGAGTAGACAAGAGACTCCAACCGGAAAATGTAGAAGAAGACTCAAGGGTGCTTGTCTTTACTTCCCCAGAGGTGGAGCTCAACCGGCAGCTTAAATATCTAGCCGGGAGCCCGCCTCGGCAGGTCGCACTACTGTGCTAATTACCTGCATAAAATATCTAAAATAAATAATAAATTCTACCGTACCTTAAGGATACTGTAGCGCACGCGGACAATATTATGCACCACGTGGCCCAGCTAATAAATTACGAACCCTCCTTAGGAATATTATGCCTTAAGGCCAAACCACCATAATGCCGTAGGAGCCACTGTACTACAAATGCAATTACGCGGTCTCTTCTATTCTCATAAAGTTATGTCAGTTCCGCCAACAGCGGTCTTTGAAGCATCAATGCGACATCTTAACGGATTGCTTCAATCTGGCGATACCAAAACTGGTGCACTTGTGATTGCTTTTTTTAACCTCTGAAAGGCTTCATCACATTTTGCATTCCATTTCTACATACCTTGATATTTCTATGTCAGATTCGTCACTGGAGCAGCAAATTCTGAAAACTTTGGTATGAAACGTCAGACAAATTTCAGTAGTCCCAGAAAACTTCGAACTTCAAATAAGGATTTCGGCTATGGCTAAGTCATCAGTAAATCGAACTTAAAGGGGTTAACTCCCAGTACTTCCTTACCAATAAGAAGTATTGAGAAGTAGATTTCTGTTTGCATAGACGCACACTTCTCTGGGGACATAAACAACTTGTTTTCCTTCAATCGACGCAATACAGTTTTCAAGTTCTTCAAATGACTTGCTTCATCCTTACAGAAAATGAGAAGATCATCCATATAGACCACCGGAAATTCATCAATACAATCATAAGAGAGCTGTTTCATCAACGTTTGAATAGTCGCAGAGGCACTACAAAACCCCATGGGCATAACAAGATACTTAAATTGCCCATACTTTAAGTCGAGCGCAGTCTTCTCGATATCTTTTGGCTTCACCATTACTTGAGGGAGTCCCATCTTTAGATCTAACTTGGAGAACAATTTTGTTTCTTCAGGCCTATCAAAAATCTCATCGTGTCTCGGGACTGGAGCGTTTTTTTTTTAAGTGAGGCAATTAAGTGCTCAATAGTCTACGGCTCCTCTTAATTTTCCGTTTTGCTTCTGGAAAAATAACGAAGCTCCATACGGTGATTGGCTTCGTCTTATCCTACCTGATTTCAGCAACTCCTTCATGTTGGATGTTGACGTTGTACTGTCACTGAAAACAACTGTGATTGGTACAAGTGTTATGGCGCTAATTGGTTGTTCCGGGTTACACGTGTGTAGCTAGCATACTGGGCATGCTGTACAGTGTGCA
>JAHNZQ020000049.1:678106-690249 GCA_019155205.2 Gracilaria vermiculophylla
CGCTGGCTATGGATCACCTCTGGAACGTACATGGTAGCTCCCGACTTTAATTTTGTACCATGCTACAGTAAATGCTGAGCGCACATCGCAGAGTGCTGTCTTCACCTTTCGTTGTTTGGCTCCCTCGCGCGCACTATGAGCGCTGCGAGGGCCTAGTTTTCCACCGGAGCACTTTCGTTATCCGGGGCCTCTTCCTGTTTTTCTTTTTCTTCTTGCCTTATGGAATTTAGAGCCCTCGAACGCATGATGCGAAAGTATTCCAATGATTCATTTTCATCGCAACCATCAGGAACACTGGTGAAAAACGCGATTTCGTAATGGCGTTTGAGCACCACGTTTCGCTCCACCTGCGGCGCCACTGATTCCGAAGCCAACTTGAGTTTCTTCGCTGCTTCTTTTTGCTTCTGCTGTTGCTCCTTCGCCCTCTTTCTCCCAACAGGTCTGCCACTGCCACCGGAACTAGACAGTTTGTCTGATTGTTGCACTACAACACCATTCTCATCATTTCCTCCCACCACTTCCGAACCAGCATCATGACCGTCATTGTTGAGTTTCGGTGTAATAGTCCAAGCAGACGTGAACTTTTCATGGTCTCGAAGAATATACCACGCTTTCAGAAAACGAAATGGTTTTCCGCAATCATCGGCAACACTCCGCATTTCCATATCATTTAATAAACCTGTTGCCATGTGAATGATATCATCTGAAGACACGCCGGTCGGTTTAGAACGTACGATGGGGGCATGGCACCTCGAGAACAACATACACTCTTTGTGTATAGCCTTGCACGGCGCTTTCACTGACTTAACAGTGCGCATCTCTCGATTGCTCGGTTTCAGCTTGTCGTTGTACAAGGTCGCGATAGAAGTAAAAAAATCGTTTCCTTTTTGCTCAGCTCCCACAATGGGGTTTTCAGAAACAGCGATCCAGGCTTTTGCCATCGCTGTGTCTTCGGCAGGAGTATAGCCAGATCCGCGTGGAGCCTTCTGTTTCTTGGTTTTGGGTGTAGTTGCTGTGGCCTCTATTGGGGTCTCGATGTCAATCACAGTTGCCATACTCGATCCGGGAAAAAGGGATGGGTGTGTAGCCGCCAGAAGAATGGTATGCGAAAGGGTCTAGGAGTGTTTTTCATGGGTTTATATTGTGGAGCGAATAGCTAGTCTTGGATGCTGAGCGTTTGGGTTTGGCGCCATTTGTAGACCAATTGTATTGCAGCAACTGTCCTAAAATATTCGCTCAAATAGCACTTGGGTTGAGGGCTACTTGAGCAAATCCGTTCGATTTGCTCCAGGCAATATGCACAGTGTTATAATATTTGGCCCTTTTTTGGTCTGGTGGGGAAAGCAAACCTCTAGACAAATGAGCAAATCATCAAATTTGATCAAATTTGATAATTTACTCGTTTTTCTTCTTCAATCGGGGCGGCTACAGCGGCCGGAACGGTTGCGATGCTATCAGTGAAATGAATAGTAGGTAGACGGTAGGTTCAATAAAACTTTTCTTCTGTTGCCTGATGCTCTTTTTGATCGAGAGCACAACGCCTATATATAGACTTTAGATTTTCCCTCTTGGAAAAACCTAACACAAAGATTAAAGTTGTCCAGCACAGCAAGCTGAGCTGGACAACTTCCATACAGTTCTAGAGACGTCGATGAACTATCCTTCTACGTCACACTAAATAAATGAATTGTAGCTTGCAATAGTTTGTCACATTGCAGCGCCTAAATAACTTTGAAGTGCAGCTATTGGCTACGCACAGACCAGAACAGGAGAATAAACATCCTGATATTTTCAGAACGTATTTCTTACACCTCAAAAATAACCGATGCAAAGGCGCCTGCAGTCTACTTCTCGTCAGATTTGGTATCATGAAGAAGCAATGAAAGTACACAATATGTGATGTCTGGTGCAGGAAGTTGATCTTTCTGCATAAATTATTTTTATCTGAATTGTTTTGCATATTTTTTATTGCCAAATAAAGTATTTCTATTACAGAGTAGTTTTTATTCAAATTATATCAAACCTTGTTGCATAAGGGCTCACAAAAATTGTAGTTACAGAGTAGTTGTCTGAAAGATCTACTGGACTGGGTTGAGCTGCGTTCCTCTTTTGTCATTGTGAATGAGTAAAAGCCCAAGTGTTTCTTTTCTCGAGTTTGAGGCTTTACCACAGTTGCCGGTATATCATCCTGTCAGTGGTATATTAGTTTTAGTTTAACATCGCAATCGTGGAGACGATAAATGAGGTAAACAACGACCGTTATAGGATCAACGTCATGGCATGGATTCTATTTTGCACATTTGCGTGCGGGATCACGCTTGTTGTACGAAGCAGATATGTTTAACGCGTGCATATACTTCAGTGCCGGCCATGTTGCTCTTGCCAGTTTGCCTCCTGCCGCCTCAACAGCTTCTTTTTCGCCTGTTCCCCCAGCCGCTGATATCTCAATACACGCCACAACACTCACGGGCAGTTTCGAGCTGAATCCTCCTCGCACTTGCGATAAGAACTCGAGTGATACCATCATCAGCTGCCCTCGCAACGAATGCAGACCTGAGCGTAACGATGCAAGCCACCGAAAAGTGTGCGCCAGTATCATACATGACATACATGACCACAGGCAGGGCTACGGTTTCTACACTGGGGAGACGGCCTTGATGCGCTCTACAAGCTGTTCAATGCCGGTGAGCGTGCGACGCCCTCGCGTCTCAATGCGCACGGCCCACGCCGCCCACACGGCAGCCAAGGCCGCGGCGGCAAACGCGCCGACGGCCGCCGCGGGCGACGCGCCCACGGCCCACTGCGCCAGTGCAGGCGCGGCCATGAGCGCCGTACGCGCGGCGCCGGAGCATGCGCCCATGGCAGTGGCACGCACGCTGGCGGGGAACAGCTCGTTGGTGTACAGGTACGTGGCTTGGAACGCGCCCGCGCTGGCGCCGCGCCCGACGAAGAACAACGCCGTCTCGGCGCGGCGCCCCGCGCACGCCGCCAGCGCCGCCGCCGCCGCCGCCGTCGCGCCGAACGACCCCGCCAGCACCGCGCGCCGCCCCGCCGCCTCCACCAGTGCCAGGCACGCCACGATGCCCGGCAGCTCGCCCAGCGCGCCCCATAGCGACGCCACAAAGTCGGCGCGCCTCAGCCGGTTGGCGCACTGCGGCGCGCCGCGCGGAGCGGCGGACACAGCGCGCGCCATGGTGCACGTGGCACGCCGCCACGCGCAGCGTGCGTCGGCAACGCACGAGCGCGGCGCGTCGAGCGCCGCGCACTCGGCGGCCGCGTAACCGCAGCGGCGGCCTGCGTTCTCCAGCGCTAGCAGCTCGGGCTGCAACATGACCAACCCGTAGTATGTGAAGGCGGCGGCCCACCACAGGAGGGCGACCTTGAGAGTGAGGGCGCGCACGGGCGGCGAGAAGAGCTGGCGCATGCGCGACGGAGCGGCGTCGACGGCGGAGGCGGCGGTGGTGGTGGCGCCGACGGGGACGCTGGCGTCGTTGTTGTCGAGAACCGCTTCGCTGTCGATTTGACGGTCGTGGTCGGCGGGAGTTTTTTGGTCCGGGACGAGGGCAGCGCGCAGGGGGGGGCGGCCATGGGCAACGGCGAGCCAGGCGATGGCGGCGTGTGCGTCGGCGGTGCGGTGGTGCGCCATGAGCCAGCGCGGTGACTCGCGCAGCGGCCACGACAGCAGCAGTACGGCCAGCAGCGGGAGCGAGGAGGCGGCGATGAGGGCGCGCCAGCCAAACGACGGCAGCACTAACATGGCAAGCAGTGCCTCCAGCACGGCGCCCAGCGCCCAGAAGAGTGAGATGGCCATACCCCACGACCCGCGTGCGCGCACCGGCAGCCACTCCATAAGCAGCGAGAATGATACGGGCAGGCCGCCAACGGCGAAGCCGACCAGGGCGCGCGCCAGCAGCAGCGCGGGGTACGATGGCGCCATGGCCGATGCGATGCCGAAGGCGAATGTGCTGGCTGTGCACGCGAGAAAGGCGCTCTTGCGGCCGTGGCGGTCGGCCAGCGCGCCCCAGAACAGCGCGCCGCTGAGCATGCCCAGCCCGACGGCGGTGGTGATAAGCGCGGCGCTGGCATCAGAGATGCGCCATTCGCACTGCAGCGGCTGCTTGATGAAAGACAGCAGCATCATCTCCATGGACTCGGCCGTCCAAGCAAGGCCGGTGAGCGCGATGAGGTAGTACTGGTAGCGCCCCATGGACGCCGCCTCGATGGCGTCGTCGACTGAGACGGCGGTGGCGCTGGGCGGCGGTGCGGCGGCTCGCAGCGGCGAGCGTTCCGATAGCGCGTTTTGCGGTGATTCGATCATGGCGCCGCTGCCCGAGGTGAAGGCGCGTCGCGCGCACGCTCGGGCACCGCGCCCAAGGCGTCGGGAGGTGCTCCTGCTTACAGCGCGCGCGCCGTTGCATCATGAACGTGGCACCGCCCAATGGGCGGGGAGCGTCAGGCATCGTTACCGGCACGCCCCGCGCCCCGCGCCCCAAGTTCGGGACGTTCGTGAAGCTCAAAGGTCATCGAGTGGAAGGACAACTGAGGGGCCTAACAGATGAACCTCTAAACGATTATCAATGTGACGAATGTCAAGCAAATACCAGTGTTGCACCGTTGAGTTCTTTACTTCTGTGCCTCATTTCTGTTGTGCTACCGCTCATTGGCTCAGTATCTGTCCCCATCTTTTGAGAATAAAGGTCCAATCCGAAATATTAGAAGAGTTTGAATCTCGAGGTCTTCAAAGTCGAGACAAATAAATGCGCGGTAAGATTGATATTGTGCAGTAGCACAAATTCGGGAAACAGCAAGTCCGTCGACGCTCATTGTCTGCTCAAAACTGCATGATTTGGCAACAAAGATTAATCTCCAGCATGCCGCCAAATTGCTCTTGATTGCATAAACTCGTGCCCCTTTTTGACAAATCGACAGTATCGAAGTTATTTTTATGATTATCAATGAGAGCATGAACACATTACGCTCGGAAAGTACTCACAAAAATGTAAGCTGTTCGACACAGTGCTTCCCCATAAGTCAATAAACAAAATGTTCTTTTATCTCAGTTCTTGGCTTAACTTCTGTATAGTGAAGAAGCTGGTAGAATCTCCTTTACAATAATAGCATTCTTAAACAATGTGGAAGGTAGTACAAGTTTGTAAAGAAAACATACAAGGCATATGTAATGGTATACAATAGAAAATATATAGAACTCGATTACAGAACAGAAATGATATAAATCTCCGCAGAAGCATAATTCTAAGACTAAATTTGAAGAAACATACAAGTCAAGCCAAGATTTTGAGATAATATATTACTGTGTTTATTCAAATCCGTGCACTGCTCAACCGACATTACTATATTTCGGCAAATTTCGAGTTAGGATTATTCTTGAACGGTGTTCTATATCAATTCTACTATATTATCAAGTTCTGTATCTTGTCAATCATTTACCACAAATATGCACATCGTGTTATTTTATAGACACTTGTGGGATCTTCCAAATCCAATGAGATTTCTATTGTTGTTGAAAAGCCTGTACCGGCTTCTTCGACATGTTCATTTGGCTTGAAGAAGCTCCATACAAAAACATATCTTGAAGATGTTATTCTCGATATGCTCTTCACCGGGCATCAATTCTAGCTCATCTAGTTCTACATACAGAATATTGATGACAAATAATCATCTCCAGAATTGGCAAAGGTACAAATAGTAGAACAGAATGAGCGAACAGCAACGCTGTCCATCAGAGTGTGTATCACATCGGTTCGGCAGATGCGATACGAAGAGAAGCCTGGCTGATTCTCGTAGGAGAACAGCAGACTCTACGTCGTTATTAGTAGATGATGTATTGCGATCGCTAATTTAGTATAAACAGACAGTACCTTATTCGATTCAACACTCGAAGGCAGTGTAGCCTGAAGACTGTTTTCGAGACAATATTTGATGACAATGTAGTTTATAAACTGTCTCTGTGGTTCTGTGTGGCCCAATACTTCTATCTGTGATACAAAATGTGACCGTGGTGTGATATGTACAAAAAAGCAGCGCAGAGAGCGCCAGAGCTGCTCGACTGCTCGGTTAAGCACTTGTGTCTTTTTCTCATGAATCCTTGTTGTTGTAGTGATGGTTCAGAATCTGTCAAAATTTTCTCCAAACTTCGTTTGCGCCATCAAGCATTGAGCATAGAGTACTTGTTTTCGTAGCTCGTTAGTTCTTATTTGGCTTCCCAAAAGCTTTGAAAAAATTGTATGACGTTCTTCTTTATTGTTCACGGATGCAGTATCTCTCAAAATTCGTTATGGTTAACAAACACAGATTGATAATTATGTATGGTAAGAAAGAATTCTTGCATTACAATAGCATATGTCGTTCGATATTCTGAATTTGGCTTGAAAACACCCATTTCTTAATTACAAATCTGTTTTAAGATACATTATTTAACAGGACCATTGTAGAAGAGTATTAGAGAATTTTGCATTTCAAAAAAAAAAAAACTAAAATGATCCTTCTTTCTTTTCATGTCTCGCAGGAAAAAACATTTTAAATATTATTATATCAAAAGCAATTGTTGGCCCTTGAAGAAGTCGTCCTATTAGGTCTTCCAAAACTCCAGATGAATTTATAACAACTTTTCAAAGTCGTTTTTTGGTATACAGATTGTGATATGTATTCCATTGCCTTCAAATTGTAGGAAATAAAAAAATTCACGTCAGACTTGGTTCTTGTCTGGAGTAGCGATTTTTTTTCTACGTTTTTTTGGCATCTATGACATCCGATAAATTGCATTGATTGTGTATAGCATGGATGTAGCTCCTGAACTTGAGCAGAAGAAAAGGGTTTTGGTCTTTCCTCGTTGGCGGATGTGATTCGATCATGTCGGCAACTGCAGCTCTACAACCTTCAAGACTTTTAGAGGTCCCATGAAGTTTGGTTGGCGTTGTTGCGATACAAAGGCTCTGTCGAAAACGTCTGTGCCATTGTCGTGCTTGTGGAACTTGGCGTCAGTTTTGATCTTGTTCGCGTGGAACACATGTTATCTTGCTGTGCGCGAGAAGCGTTCGTGGGCCAATTATCAAAAGGCTGTGCTTTTCATGACATCTAACGCTGCCTTTGGACAATTTTCCTCCAGCTGGTGTGTGATTCACGAGTGTGTACACGACTATTGGCCTTATATGAGGTCATTTGGTCTCACATAAAGCCAGTATTGCTGGAGTTTGAAAACTGCAATAAACGGCATGAGTAATTCAGTACTTGATCACCTGGTGGTATCCACTTTCTTCTTGATTGCCATCAGCTAAGATAAGGAGTTTCTCAACCCATTGTTCCGTTTCATATTACTGGAACAATGAAAATACCTGTTCCAGCTCATAACCAAAGATTTTTGTAGATCTACTGATTGTCACCTCAAAGCTTGTGCAAAGAATTGCTTGTGCTCTCTTAATAGTTTGCTATTCCACAAGATTTAGTGCCTAGATCTGCCGGCTTTTGTAATAAATTTAATAGTTCGAATATTTCTGGCTGAAATCTTTGCAATTTGAACACTATGGGGCTCTTTCTGAACATTAACAAGCTTTTTTCGAAAATGTTTCCTAAACACTGGCCTCATATGAGGCCAGAGCACTGGGCGTGTAGACAGGAGAGAATTTGGAACGATTTATGTGACATATCTCAATCTCGAAAAGTAAAAGAATGAATATTAGCGAGAAGGATACTTATCTTTTTTTTCATGTGAAAGAAATGAATATGCTTTTCGTCGTGCTGAATTTCAAATACAACCAGCGTTGACTCAGTTGTGAACCGTTTTATCACCTTTCATCAAGATCCCAGCAAAAGAGAGCACGTCAAATTTAGGAGCTTACTCATTTAAATGAAAAGAGAATTGAAGAACAATTGTACATCAAGGGACCCAGTACGTCTTTTTTGTTGTTGAATCCCGCAGGATCTATCCTTTTCTCTTGCATTTGAAGGATACTTCTTTTCAAACAGTCAAAGTATAAGTAGTAAGACAACGAAAGACACCGCACCTTGCCTCTCGGATTACAACAGTTGAACATATCCGATGCAAAGCGGATTTGGCAATGACTTAGTGTGATAGAAATGTGCGACAGGAAGGAGTGCTCCACCGAGAAGCGCGTAAAATCAAGGGAGTGACCCGTGGCCATTCGAAGAGCATAGACGGCCTGTCCAAGTACAGGTACAAACACGCTACTCGCAGCGCACCCGTGTGCTCAAAGCCAATTCGCGCAATGAAAGCCTCTGCACACTACTTCAAACTCTGGCTCACGCGCGCATTACGTTACGCATCCATACATTAATCTTGGTTTTGTGATATGCGCTCAAGACGCCTGGACAATACGTCTTAGACGCAACCTGAGTGGCACCATTGAGCACTGAAGCCCATCAAGTACGAGACAAGAATAGGCTTCAACTCGCGAGCAAGTCCGAGTCCGTTTACGTTCTTTTCTATCAAAGCGTTGGTAAAGTATTCTTAAATGCGTCCGGGCCCCGATCCCAGCTGTTACTATCATCGGCATCCACCGCGCACATGCCCTCTGATAGTTCATCACATCAGACGATGCAAAGCCACAGTGTGAAATCCGCTAGCACTTCCAACGGCGCCAACATCCATGAACCGCCAAAGATTGCCCAGCGGCAGTGCATCGCGGTGGTCATGCCCAACTTCGTTGAAGGCCGGCAGAGTACGACCGTCCGAAGCCATGAGTGCCCCGATGCAAGCCAACGAAGGAGCAACCTAGCAGTTTTAGAGGTTGACGGCCACCGACCGTAGCAGAGTTCGCCCTGAACGAGGGGTGGACGCGTCCTCACGCCTATGCGGTAGTCGTACCATTCAGTAAGGATTCCACAAACAACAGAAATTCAGCAAATGGCGCGTCAGAGGGCACAGGCCCTGTGCCGGGCACCCCCGGGATTGTGAAGGGTATGTTGACCGGAAAAAATTGCTGGCGGTCTACGGGCGCGGCGGCAGCCGAGAGAACGAGCAGCGCAACCATAAGCGCAAGCATCTTCATCGTGCGTGTGTGCAACAATCTCAGAGCGAATGTGCAGGCAGCAGGGCAATGCGGCTATGGGAAGTTAACTATGACTAACGCCGCCGAAACAGACTGGTTCTAGCGGTTTTATAGTCGCGCGCGAGCGGTGGCGGCTGCGAGCTCTAGGGGCGCGGCGGGCGTCGAAAAGCGGATGCAAATTCGAGCGGCACCAAAGGGAACAATCGGGGCGACGGAGATGATGGTGGAAAGGGCCAGCACTGTCTTCCTGCGTTTGCCGATACGTTATATTTGCGTCCGATTATTGTAATTATCCGTATATGAGGTATACCAACAAGCCGTCTGAAAAATGAGCGGCGAAACAAATTCTGCGGCTGCGGTTTTAATGAGTGGGGCGGCCACGTAATGGGCACAGATGCGGGCGGTGGGCTCTGCGCAGGAGATGGGGCCGCCGGATATGAAGCTGCGACGCGAAACCCTTCGAGCACACGGTGAAACGAGACGTCCCGGGTGAGGAACGTAGAAAAGCGCTGTTTAAAGCGTCGGGAGCGCAAGCGCGAGGAACCGATGGACGGAGAGCAAGAGGGCAACTCAGAGTTTGGTCACTTGTTTCTCGCCGATCCATTTTGTTGATCGGCATGACTTGCGTTTATTGTTCCTTCTCACTGGTAGCGATCTCACAGTGTCCGCTGGTGTCCGCGAGAAAATAACCTTGTCCAGGTGAAAGTGTGCTACTGGTGTTGGTTTCGGGTGTACAGGTCCGGAGGATGTAAGCGGCTTCTCCACCACTTACACTTTGCGGTAGAAGGGCGTTCCTCAAGGCTTTCAAAAAAAAGTTGCGCCCGGGGGTTGCGGCAGAAGAGCAAGCGCGCTCGGCGATTCGCGACGCCGGAAGCGGCTGAAGACGTTGAAATTGCGCGTGGTTCGGGGAGATGAGCGGCGACGCCGCGCAGCGAGCACCGTGCGAACGCGCGGGGCACCGGCCAAAATTCGATGCGCCACGGAAAAGCGATGCGCTCCTTCGGCGATGGGCGATGTGAGCGTAGAGCGCCGCGCGCGTGCACAGGTGCGCGTGCGCGGCAGGGCGTGCAGGCTGTCGGCGGCGCGCGGCGAAGGTTGGGGGAGCGCGAGCTACGCTCCGCCGCCGTTCCTCAAACTGTGCCGCGTTGCGCTACGGCTACATTGCGCGAGCGGGCGAACGCCGAGCGCGACGAGCAGTGGCCGTCGCGCTTCTCGCGTTACGGGGGGTGCACTTGAGGCGCGTTCCGTCGCCGAAAGGTGCAACCACACTTTATTGCTCAAACAGAACTCGTGTTTCGACTTGTTTTTCGCCGCGACGAGTATGTGCGCACGCAACCTTGTTTGCTCCTTGCTCTCTGTGTGTGCCAGCTTTTCGACCTTTCAAACTGCGCTCCAGTACTCTAATACGGCCGCCAAACGTGATCCCAATGTGCTGCTCACCGACGCTCAGGATAGCGCACGTTCCGTCCGCCACCAATCTGCATTACACAACCATCATCCCGTCCCCGCAAACTTTGCCTTGTACTTGCTACCTGTTAACGTCATGTATAAGAGTGAAACCCATCATTACCAAGTGATGCCCTGAATAACAATCGTAATTCTTGTTGCTAGTTTTGCAAAGCGTTTTTGAAAGCCACTGTATCCTTACTTAAAGTAGCAGCAAACTTTCTTGCACTCACTTTGATGGCGAACTCTATCTCCGAATATTTATATTCAATAAGTACTCCTTTTGCGTGCATTATCGCGAATCATGCATAATATGGGTAACCGATGCACTGGGTAGGTACTGAGCACTCTGCTTACATAGTAAGATATAATGTTGCTGCAGCAGCCGAAAAAAAAAATCATGATGCTATGAAAACGTCTTTAGTAACTAAAGTACAGTGCGTTTCACATTCATATCAAGCCCAAAAAAGGCGCCAAAGTAGTACAGTCCGCAAAATCTGAATAAAGCCACCCCCTACTTTTACAGTTGTTGCTGAAAAACTTTTCTTTCCCGGAACACATTCTTTCATACGTAAAGTATAAGCGTGACATTCATAACCTATTTAAAGTCTGTTTCAAAAGTATAGGACACCTGGCATTTTGATGCAAATAATCAATTTTAGTACTGTAGGCCTACGTTATGCAAACCATTTTTTGAAAAATGTTAAGTTAAAAAATCGTTTCAAAATGATAGGACACTTTACTTCAAACGGTCATTATCTCTTGTTCAATAATTGATTTTTGCACCTTTTTGCTGGATTACACTAATGCAACGCTTTGGTATTGAATCTTTGTAAGAATCTATAGTTGAACTATTGATAGTTTACCAGCAATTTTCAATACAAGTTTTTAAATCAAAAACTTTATTAAACTGCCTGCCATGGCCATAAACAATCCTAGCCAATAAACTCCAGTCGTTTTCAATAGGGTTTAAATCCGGCGACCGCACTGGCCACTGCATGACATTCATGCCAAGCTCAGAGACCCCAATCTTTCATGTACGTAGAAGTGTGTACTGCAGCGTTATCTTTCTGAAACACAAAATCATTTTCATGCAAGCAATATGCAAATGGTAACAAATGGTTGTATAGAACATTTTAATAGCTTTCCAAAATTCATATTACCCTCAATAAAAGCAATATCAGTTGTACCTTTCTTAGAGATTTCAGCCCACACCATAACAGAATTGTGGTACTGTCAGCCCTCCTGTCGAGGTAGTAAAGCACAACGTCCGTTAGGAGTTTTTAGTGACTCCAAAGGCGCGTATTCCTAAAGGTGGTCTCCGGTATTCGCTGTCGCGAGCCGGGGGAATTCCGAAAGGGATCCGCAAACACCAAGCGGAGGAGAAGGTTCACTGGGCGGGCAATGCTCCTACAGGCGCTGCTATGATGCGTCCTGAGGATCGGCGGCTTAGAAACCTGCGTGAATAGACAAGAGACTCCCACCGGAAAATGTAGAAGAAGACTCAAGGGTGCTTGTCTTTACTTCCCCAGAGGTGGAGCTCTACCGGCAGCTTAAATATCTAGCCGAGAGCCCGCCTCGGCAGGTCGCACTACTGTGCTAATTACCTGCATAAAATATCTAAAATAAATAATAAATTCTACCGTACCTTAAGGATACTGTAGCGCACGC
>JAHNZQ020000049.1:690349-718885 GCA_019155205.2 Gracilaria vermiculophylla
ATACTGTAGCGCACGCGGGCAATATTATGCACCACGTGGCCCAGCTAATAAATTACGAACCCTCCTTAGGAATATTATGCCTTAAGGCCAAACCACCATATTTCCGTAGGAGCCACTGTACTACAAGAATCTCCACCTTAATGCGTGGATGTTAAAGTTTTCTTTTCTTGTATTAGATCATGCCAATAATTTTTAAAGCAATCTGGTCCGTCTAAACTGAACTTCTTCTCATCTGAGAATATAATGTCTTTCCATTCATTTTTTCAGCATTTCATCTGAGCACACCATGCAACGCGATTTGATCTATGACGGTCCCGCAAAACGAAGGTCGTCTTCATTCTGATGAATCGATATAAACTTTTTTGCTTGATTGCTTGCCATGCGGTTGATTTTGAGACTTGTATAGGCAACCTTTTTGCAATTTTCGTGCACGAAGCCCTTCCATGCGAAAGTTCACGCTTTCTATGCCTCTCATCAGCTGGTTTCAGAAGTTTAGGGCATCCAGTGAAACGTTTAGACACATATTTTGTCGGATTTGATAGAAAAGATGCTACAACATGACGCGAACGCCCGCGTTTTCTAACAATATCGAACACGTTGTGTTCTTCTCCTTTATATTTAAAGATTTTGTGCTGTTCTGTAAGCAAAAGAGGGCTTCCTCTCGCCATAACTGTGGGATACTACAGAATGTCCTATACTTTTGAAAAGCGTTTTTGATGGTATTAACGAAGAAGGGTGGCTACAATATGCAAAAATCCATATTTTGGCGCGCCTTTTGCAGTGTTATATACTTTTGAAATGCACTACGTCAAGGTACGGTATATTACAAAAATGTCTGTGGCCTCCAGTAACCTAATCACAATCAAGACGGGCTAAATACAATTAAAGTCCAATTATGTTTTCTCTATCTCTTTCAAATAACCGCGCACAATGCATTAGTTTAAATACCAGGATCGTTCCATCTCAGTCTTCCTCACGTTTTTCAAACCATATTTAGAAGAAATGGGACGTGGTAAACCCCTTTCCGATAAAGAGAAATGAATGATATTGGCTGCAAAGGCCCACTGTTGTTCGCAGAGAGAAATTGCTGACAGTCTCAATCGGTCTCGATCTGTTATGCAGAACTTTTTAAAGAATCCGGGGAAGTACGACATGCGTTTTAAGGGATCAAACAATAAAATTTTGTCCCTGACAGCCAAAAACGTTTTGCCTCGTGTGGTACTGTCAGCCCTCCTCTCGAGGTAGTAAAGCACAACATCCATTAGGATTTTTTGTTGACTCCAGAGGTGCGTGTTCCTAAATGTGGTCTCCGGTATCTGCTGTCACGAGCCGGGGAAATTCTAAAAGGGATCCGCAAACACCAAGCGGAGGGGGAGGTTCACTGGGCGGACAATGCTCCTATAGGCGCTGCTATGATGCGACCTGGGAATCGGTGGCTTAGAAACCTGAGTTGATCGACGAGAGACTCCAACCCGAAAAGTAGATGAAGACTCAAGGGTGCTTGTCTTTACTTCCCCAGAGGTGGAGCTCAACCGGCAGATTAAGTATCGAGCCGAGAGACCGCCTCGGAAGGTGTCCCTACTGTAGTAATTACCTGCATATATTAACTAAAATAAATAATAATTCTACCGTCCCTCAAGGATACTGTAGCACACGCTGGCGGAATTATGCACCACGTGGCCCAGCTATTACAATAAGAGCCCTCCTTAGGAATATTATACCATAGGGCCACACCACCATTTTCTCCTTAGGAGCCACTTTACTACACTTCGTGCAGTGTCAAATTCAAACCAGTCTGCTAGAGAGCTTCGAAACTCTCTTTCTTTACCCGTTTCGGTCTGTAAAGTGCAGTAAATTCTGAGAGAAGACCCGAATTTGATATATAAGAAAATGAAATCCGTAGCAATGAGGACGGAACGCCACAAAAAGAAATGGCGAATTTAGCATCGTCATAAAATTACGTACTCATTGGAACAGTGGAAATAAATTATTTTTTCTGATGAGAAAAAGATTAATCTTGATGGTCCAGAAGGTTTTGCTTACTGTTAGCATGGCAAACAGAAGAAAGAAGTTGTTTTATCAAAAAAACAAAATGGTGGGGATTCTATAATGTCATGGGGAGCATGTTTGTCCCGTGGTCTAAGCAAGCTAGTGGTTTGCAAAGAAAGTATGGACTCTAAGAATTATTGCGAGGTATTACTGAAGGAACTATTGCCGTTTGCAGCTGATACATTCAGAGAGTCGTTTACGTTTCAACACGATGGTGCCTCTACACATTGGTCCGTGTACATTACTAAGTGGTTAGAAGACCGCAACGTCGATTTGCTTTCATGGCCGGCAAACTCGCCAGACATCAATATTATGAAGAACATTTGGGGGCTATGGGCTCACTGAGTGTACGCCAATCAGCGCCAATTTAAGCACGTTGGAACTTTGTTTGAAGTGGTGATTTATTAATGGAACGAGCTAAAAAATGAATACTTAGAAACGCTGTATATGTCTCTACAAGAGCGTTGTATTACAGTGGTGTAAAAAAGAGAGAAATGACAAAGTATTGAGTTAAGTAAACGTGTTTCATGTTTTGGATTTCAATTAGGTTTTGGCTTCTTTCCTATTTTTTCTATCACTAAACGCAGAAAGGAAATAGTTAGTGTTTCCCAAAGCCGTAGCGCCTTTTGCAGAGCATATAAGTAAAAATCGTTTCATAATCATAACTTTATATCAATAACATCCATCATAATTGCTCGAGGATCACATTTTTCGCGCCTTGAACAGCTTGAAATCATATTATTGAAAGCTAGTGGAAAAAAACATGCTGAAATTGGCCGACGTTTATACCGGCATTCAGTCACAATTTTCCGCTTTCTCAAAAATCCAGCAACCTATGGAACTAGAAAACCTACAGGGCGTCCACATCTTTTGAGTCCTGCAGGTAAACACAGCAGAAAACAAATGCTGTTTCGAGAAAACGTTTCATGCAGTAAAATTGCAATCACGTTCAACCGCAATGTTTTTTAGTCAAAAATTTGGCGTTAAATCAATACAAAAAATTAGTTCAAGTATAAAAAATGAAAAAAACCTTTCCTTTTCTAAAAGATAATCACAATCAAAGAAGGATGTCTTGGTGTGCAAACATGGCAACTATTAAAAGCAATAGAACATAGTTATTGTTAATGACGAAAAAAATTCAACATGGATGGTCCAGATTAGTTTACATTTTATTGACAAGATCTTAGAAAAATACGTTCTACATTTTGTACCGGACACTCTAGAGTCGGTTCTGTGTTGGTACGGGCTGGCATGTGAAAATATGGAAAAACAGATGTATTGCATTTATTGATAGAAATATAGACTCCATATGCTATCAAGAAGTTGTTTAAAACTGTATGCTTCCCTATAGATATTGTGTACACGGAGAAACTTTTCGGTATCAACAAGATAATGCACCGGTAGAAAAATCTAAACTGTTGTCAGAATGGCCATAAGAAGCAATCATTATGATAATGGATTGGCCAGCACGCTTACCAGACTTTAACCACATTGAAAATGTATGGGGTTCGTTATCAAGAATGATTTGTGCCCATGCAAGGCATTTTGGAACAGTTTTTGATTTATAAAACTGTACTAAAAATTTGCCGGGACAGTATTTCAATTTCGACAGTTAATAGCTACATTACTTCGATGCCCAAAGGCTGTATTATGTTACTGAGTAGGAAGGTGAATACGTTAGTTACTGATTTGCCAAAAGAGAATTTAAGTTGATAAAGCTGTTGTGATTTTGAAACGATTTTTAGATTTGAATTTATTTTAAATATTGTTTTTTTAGTCGTACAGCACCAAAATCAAAACTTTTGTAATTTGACACCGACGTGGTACGATTTTGGAACAGACTGTATCTGGCATGAGACCTCATGTCAGGGCACATGATCTCATATGAGGTCAGTCTTAAATATTTTTGAACTATGCCAAAACATTGAAACTGTTATCAATTTTTTACCTGATACATTTATTTTTAATACAGTTTGTTTCACAAGTTAAAAACCGTGATAACGGAACTGTACGGCTAAAAAATCAAGTTTTGATATAACTTCAAATTCAAAAATCGTTTCAAAATCCTAGCATCTTTATCAACTTTAAGTCTCTTTTGGCGACTCAGGAACTAATGTTTTCTCCTTTACGTTTAACAACGCTAAAAAAGCGTTTTGGGTTCGATTCAATGCAGCCACTAGCAGGTGAAAGTGAATTATCATCTTTGCAATTCTTAATACAGTTTCTCACGAAAAAGATTGTGTTAATCTGCCTTCCATGGCCATAAAACATTCTTGATAAAAATCTTTATACAACGACAATGAGATATCTGTTTGTTGAGCGCGTTCCCCATTCTATTACCTTAATGTTTGCATATACTTGTCGCCTTGTCTCCCGTTTTTTACTTCTGTATCGGTGTATTGTTCGGCTGAAAAACAAAAAACGTCCATTAGTCTATAAATAAATGCAAAATTATTTCTCACATTTCGAAATACCAGCCAATAAAATTACAGACTCTCTTGCAGAGTGATTCCTCCAAATTTCATGGGGTTCTTTCCTCCCAAAAGTTCAATAAGACGTATAGCAATCAGGACCATCCAAGTTAAAATATGTTTTTGGTCAGAAAGAGAGACAATTTCTGCTTGGTTTTTCTTGTTCGCTACATTTGCACAACAGATCAGCCTTTTATGTTCAAATTGACCATAAAGAACGCATTCTGAGTTCAATTTATTAAATTAAAATAACTGTTACTTATTGATTTAACGCCATACTGTTGACTTTGATACATTGAAGTTTATGTTTTCAGAACTTTTTTCTGCACGAAATGTATTTTTGTGGAATAATCAGAGTGTGTACAAACCAAAATGTGTTCGTGTCGACGCGTGGCTAGGGAGCGCGAGGTATACACAATCTAGAAGGTGGGAAAAGGAAACCTGAGAGGTGTGCGGTAGCACACCCACTGGGGGTGCAAAATAGTGGGTGCGCAGAATGCACCTATACTGGCAGTGATAGAATGCAATGCACGGGTGCTAGTAGAACCGCCTAGTAACGGACAAACCGTAATGACGGACTGTAGAAACCGAAACGGCGATAGAGTTGTCCAAAAGGTGCTTACCTTTACATCTTGTGCCGCGGGTGGCTTGCACGGTGAGTATACTCACCGTGCGAGGCCTGCGGGTTGTCCGGGCCGGCCAAGCCACGTGGCTACCAGGAGTTGCACACGAAATGGACCTCCGGTACCTTACTGTAAAATCAAAAATCACGTTAGCCATTAACACTACCTGTAGGGAGATCGCACGGCGACACGCAGTGCGTCCAGTTAACAACACCCTTGATACATAGTCACGGTATTACTACCATACTCACTATACCACAGACCCGACTCCTACCGACAGGCACGCCCTATGGCTTTTCAGTTCGCCCGCAGCGGTTACATGGCCATGGTGCATCTGCCAGCAGGTGTACGTTCGCGCATCGCGCGGCAGGGGATGCCGGCTTAACCACCAAGGGACAACAGCGGAAGACGGCGTCGCTCCTTATCACATCGGTTCATCATTACCCCTTCCCCGCCCTGACGGTGTGGCGTCAGCCATTTTGGTGCTTATCTCGTCGCCACGCCCAACTGTGGCACATCCTGAACGGTTTTCCCTTGTTGCGCTGGTTGTCTCAACCGGGCCTCGGGGGCACGAACTAGACGGTCAGCACAGTAGCAGCCCCGGCAAAGCATTCACGAGCGGGGAGCGTGTGGGATTGCTGTAGCGGTCCGGGCGTGGCGCTCAGCGACTGTAAGCGCTCGTCCGTGTAGAGGAGAAACCAGTTGATGGGGTTCATAGGCCGTGACCACTTGCTGGTGGTCTCGGGTAGTGAGTTGCATGGCAACTGAGGCGCGGCCTCCATCGGGGGAAGGACGTGACCCTTGCCACGCGAGATGCTTGCTCCGTTGAGTGGCGCCCGCAATCAAGAAGAATGGGCGGAAAGGGCGCGCAACTTTGATGGTTGGAGCACACTCCGATACTCAGTAGACCTTGTCGAGATACCCGTTGGTGAAGACAACCTGTGGGTGGCGGATAATGTTTTGCCCGATCTCTTAGGTAATACCAACGTGCCAAGGAGAGGGTATGTAAGCCGGGGTCCGAAACCAATTTTGCGGTTTCTCCCTTGCATCTCTTCCATGACCATGTCGGGTTGCGGTACGTGAGGCACCTGCGGCATCTCGAAGCCACACACCCAAAGCCGGTCGCGGTCGTGGGTGCGTTCGTTGACAGTCCCACTGCCGTGTACGTCCGCCGCGGCCGACGTAGCGGCCGGTTACTCTCCTAGTCATAGTATCCAAGATCGGTACCTGCTGGTTGCGGGCGCAGGCACTTCCAGTCCGTACGGCGTGACCGCGGCGGAGGTGCAATCGTTGACGTCGGAGGCAACGTCATGGCGGATCTCGGTGAGATCAAGCGCCCTCGGGGCGCACGTAAAGCATCCCGACTTTGCGTTATGCACCTCTTGGGTGCGGTGTGATAGCTATAGGTTGAAAGCAGTGCATAATAAGCCACCGTTGCGGGACAAGGAGAGCCAGGGGCGTCCTGGGCGGCAAGCCGGCTTCTCTCGTCGGCTGCAGCATCCACCATTCCGTTTTTTCATCCCAACCGTCATTCCAAGCAACTTGCCTCACCTTCGGTGTGCACCCGAGCTCCATGATTTCTGAAACATTGTGGATATCATGCACCAGCGTAGCGAATCGAACTCGGGGTTATCCATTCGTGGGAACCTGGTGGTTCTGGATACTCCATATGATCGGATTCACTGGACGGACCGAAGTCGGTGGGGAGCCGATGCCACTACTGAGGTACGTATCCGCTCTCGTAACACCGCGGTCTGGACCATGCAGGGTTTCTACTGTATCGCGTTCTTTTCACAGTCTTCCGCGGAGCATAGTCGCTGGTACATCCCGCGACCCAGTTGGTTGGACAAATTTGAAGTGCCCCAGTTGTTGTGTGTTCCGGACCCACCAGTCTTGGATTACTTCGGAATCTTCGTGGTCTGGAACTCGAAAGGCTATTATCATACACTGTGGAGCGTCGCCCTGTCAGAGTGGGCCGTTCTAGTGGCCATTTTGGCTCTATTTGCTGCCCAAGACGGTATCACGTGGGACAGTCGCTGCTCAGACCAGAACATCAACAACTTTGGGTACCAGCCACCTGGTCAGTTATTTCGGCTCACTCCGGATACCATCGACTTTATATACCGCATCGGTTTGGACAAGAAGGTTGACAGTCCCGAATTCACTGTTGATCAGTTGGAGGCTTATCTTACCGCATCGGCAAAGTTCAGGTGGAATTCCTGTTAGAAAACAGTTGAGCTATTTGCGCTATACTCTCTTTGTGACACAGGGCGCACAGTTCACCATTTGAACTATCAACACTCCCCCTCGCCCTGTACTTCCTTACAGAGCGGGACCTCAAGCTTACAGTAACCACTCTTGATCACTGCTGTACACATGTACAATTTCTCAGGCTAAGTTCACTTCTGGGAATTGAACCCAGGGTCCTAGCGTATAGCTGGGCCCATAACCTGTTAGAAAACAGTTGAGCTACTTGCGCTATACTCTCTTTGTGACACAGGGCACACAGTTCACCATTTGAACTATCAACAATTCCAACCAGTGCTGGGAAGCGTTAGACTTTGAGAGGTCATCCGTCACTTTGCAGCGCAGGTTTCATGGAGAGGTACCATCTGGTGAGGGCGCGCCACCGTTTTCTCATGAGGTGGACAATCCTGAGGAAGCTACTCCAATGGTGGCGCCTCCGGCTACCTCCCAAGCGGGTGCGAGTGTTCCGAGGATCCCGGTACCGTATTCGGTTCCACCGCCTCCCTTGGTGGGACCGTCATAGCCGCTGTCGTGGAACAGTTTAACCGTCGGTGGAGGGGAGCCATTGACTGCTTCGGACATCACTGGTGTGTTTCTGCTCATTAAGCGAGCATGCGCTACGTGGTTGAACCGTATTGGGGTTAGGAACTTGCGCAAGTCGCTCGCCTTCTCGGAGCACCTGATCCCTCGACACGCCGAGTATGTTGCTTCGTTAAAGCCTTTGGTGAGGTTTTGGAATGAGTGCCAGGCTGGGATGTATCACACTGTGACTGGGCAGGGGTCAAGCCCGAGTGAGAGCATGGAGCACACCGATACGGCTGGCGATCTACTACTTGGGAAGACGATGGGGCCCTTCTTGGGGTGCCACGTTGTGTAACCCGTCGGTAATGATGCTGAGCTGCCATCGGTGCCTGTCACTCCCGCGGCTGTGTCTGGGTCTTCCGGGGGTCTCCCCTCGTTGCTGCCCAGTTCGCAGGGATCAAAACCGCATTGCTTCTCGGCTGGAAACTCCACGGCACGGACACCCTCTGGGCATCCCGGCACGGGGTCCAATCCCATGGCAGAAGACATTCTTTATTAGGGGTCTTCACCTGTCTCGGTAGAGAGGGCCCCACATTGGCTGCAAATAAACCTTTTTTCTCCTTTCGGTAATCTTTGTCTTCTTCTATTTTGCACCCTTGGGGTGTTCTGATAACCGTGTTGGGTGGTGTGAGCCAATTGCAGCTGGCTTCCCCTTCCCCATCCTTGGCCGACATGTCCCAAATGCGGCTTTAACCATCAAGCGCTAGCGATTTCTCGCCTTTGCGCTGGTACCGTACACGGAAGTTTCACAGACCGTAGCTGGGAGGCTCCATCGTATCGTGCTTGGGGCTCCGATCATACCACCAGATGCGGTCTCGTAGGTCGGTAGGGCTTAGGTCGTGGCCAAAGATGGTATCGATGGGGTATTGAGTCAGCTCTGGGACGAGATGGCCCATGTGGGCGTCCGCGTGGGGTGGAGAGCTCCATCCCGTACTGCTGAGTGAAACCGCAGCGGCAGGCAGCGCAACGAATACGGTCGCTGTGTCGGTGCCCGAAGGGCCGGACACGTGTCGAGATGGGTCTACCGAGATGCTGTCGACGAAGACGGTAGATTCCAACCCATCGATAAGTACCGTTACGGTTTGATCGTTCGTGGTCACAACTCGATAGGGTCCAAAGTAATGGGGAAGGAGGTTTGACTGGATGTCGCGGTTGACATCGATATCGTCCTTTTGTTCCGCCATGGTCGGTCGACGACCACCGGGTGGTACGTCGATAAAAACGTATTCATCCTTATTCACCGTCATGGGGTTGGTAACCGATTGATCATGTTGGGCCTTGGAACGGCGCTGGGCTTCCGTCAAGTGACTTATGGATGCCCGGAGGGTTAAACGAAGGTTTTAGAGGATGTAGGGTATTTTCTGGGCCAGCGTGAGCGCCTCCGGCGCTACCATGTTGCCGGGCTCCGGTTCAAAGGCAATACCATGAGGTGTTCGAGACAGGACGAGATCGAAGGGTGCGGTCTGGGTAGAGCGGTGAACCTGGAGGTTGAACGCGTATTTCAAGAGCTGCAAAAACTTGGCACGACCCGTCTGGTGGTCTTCGACATAGTGCCTTAAGCGAGCCACTAGGGTCTTGTTAAACCGTTCCACCTGTCCATTGGTTTGGGGGTGGTAGGTTATTGTGAGGTAGTGTGTCACAACAATCAGGGTGCACACCACTTTGAAGAACTTTGACGCCAGACTGAAACCGTTATCGGTCAGAAGGTAGATCGGGGCGCCATATGGGTACACCCAGCGGGTTCGGAAAATCTCAGCCAGTATCGCGGTTGTCTTTCGTTTTAATGGGATGGCCCGCGTGAGTGTCGTGAACCGGCTAGTGATAACCATGACGAACTGATAACCATTCTCGGTTTTCGGAAGGGGCCCCAGGATATTGATAGCGGCGAGCTCTAGGAGTTCCGCCGCTGGGAAGAGTTGAAGATACTTTGGGTGCTTTTGGAGACCATCCCTGGTTTTCACTCACAAGGCGCACCGAGCCACGTAGGAGTAGACGTCGTGGGCCATGAGGGGCCAGCAGAATGACTTTCGTAATGTGTAGTACATCCTCGTGGCTTTGAGGTTGCCAGCAAACCATGGTAATGAGACAGATACATCAATTTGTGGCGTAGAGATGCCGGCACCTCCTTCTGTCGGAAGCCATCTAAAGCAGGGTAGCGGGCGGTGTACCCCTGGTGGACAAGATCGAACGGCGATCCTTTCAGTCCCAATTGGTCGAGTAGGGTCTTGCAGTATGCATCAGTGCTTTGGAACTGCAATAACTCCTCGCGGGTGACCGGCGCGGTGTTATTCTCTTCTGTAGCGTTCACGATAGATAGTTTTTGATTTGCCTGGATGGTTTCCCGGTTCCGGGTCTCTTTCAGCTCCTTTCCATCACCCGTTTGTTTCCGTTGGAAGGTTAAGCAGGGAACATTGTCCCCAGCTGGCTGGTATTCAAGCCCCTCGGTATTCAGGCAAGATAGGGCGTCTGCGACATTATGCTTGATGCCCGGAAGGTATTGGACCTTGTAGTCGAGCTCCATTAGCCGTACTTACCGTCAGGCTAATCATCCGGAGTCGATAGAAAGTCCAAGTATCCACCTCAGTGAGTCATTGTCCAATCCGAGCGTGAAACGTTCCCCGTAAAGGTAAGGTCGTAACATGAGCACATCCCTATACCACGGCTAGGCATTTGTTCTCGGTATTGTAACAGTTCTGCTTGGCGTTTTTGAGCGCTCGGCTGCAATAACCAATGGGTAGTTTCGCTCCGTCGTCCTGCTCCTGCATCAGGTAGCAACAAATTTGGGCATCTGATGCATCTGTTTCAAAGATGTACGGTCGGCCGCTTGGGGGTAGTGCCAGGATTCGAGGTGCTAGGAGCGCGGCTTTCAATTTCTGGAACGCTGCCACCTCGTCGGTGTCCAGTAAATAGAACCATGACGTTTTCTTTTATTGTGACTGTCGGTTCAAGGGGGCCGCAATAGTTGCGAATCTCTTGATGAACCTTCGGTAGACATTACACAGACCTATAAAAGACTGGGAATCGGTCTGGTATCGTGGGAGTCTCGCTTGGCTTACGTCTCGAATGTTGTGAGGGGACACCTCCAGCCTTCCGGAAAACCAAAGAGTCCTTTAATTCTGCCACTTTTCGTGCGTTACGATCGCGGGATCTGCTTCGAAAAACTTGAAATCTTCGTAGACTGATCCCAATGGCCAGATATATTTTTTTGTTATGTCGGCATTCTAAGCTGTAGTCTTGCCAGAAACATACCCCGTGAGTCTCTATGGGCGTAGCAGTGCTCATCGGTTCTATGAAGCTGGATACCGTATCCTGCAGTCAAGGATAGACATAGAGCGCTCTTTAAGCATCTCTCTCTTGGAGAACGTGACCAAACTCGGGCGAAGATTTTCTCAGTATCTTCTCTAAAAAAATTTCAGAAGAAATTCACTTTCTAAAACAAGATGTGAAATCCGTTCTAGGAGGCTCAAATGTAACAAGCGGATGTTCGTCGGAGTGCTGAAGATTTCTGAAAGACATGAAGACCCTATTTCTTCGTGTGACTCATCGTAGCGAAAATTTTGATACTCTTTTTTGAGAAGATTAGCACCCTTTAAGTGCTAGAAAATTCGAGAAAGTTGCTACTAATCATCTTTCTAAAATTTTCCGCGGTTGTAAAAAGAAAGCTTACAGCTGTTTTTATTCGTCGGATTCCGACTTGGGCAGTAGTGG
Organism: Gracilaria vermiculophylla; assembly: GCA_019155205.2. NCBI lineage: Eukaryota > Rhodophyta > Florideophyceae > Gracilariales > Gracilariaceae > Gracilaria > Gracilaria vermiculophylla. Next base: position 702,030 of record JAHNZQ020000049.1, read on the forward strand.
CTCGGTTGAAACGAGTAGTTCTTCGCTCAGAGAATCAGTAGGTAATGCGAAACGTTGCCGTGGCGAATCTGCTCAGGTCAGAACTTCCTATCTCTCTTACGATGTACTCCGGATGTAAAAGAAAGGGCGTAAAAATCTCGGCTCAGAAGAGTTGAAGACAACAAACCTTCCTTACAAAATTCTTTGTTATAACTCCATTATCGGGAAAACTATTTATAATTTAATCGCACAGCGAGAGGATCATGTCGTGTCAAGGACTAAATCAAAAGGATACATAACCACTCTTTTGATTTATTCCTTTACAAGATGGATCCTGGCCTTTCTGTGTTGAATATGGACGCTTTAACTCGGGGTCCGTCAAGTACATGGATCCGATTCAACGTATGGACGAATACAAAATTTTCTTGAGAGAAGCTACAGTGCTCACCACACTCGATTCCAATCCCAAAATACTAACAGATTTCCAATAGGCACCTAGATTAAGATAAGACCTATGCTTTTTGTCACCAAAAATTGTACCATTTTAAGCATATGTTTTACGGTATGACGAACGCGCTCGCATCATCTCAGTGGCCTGTAGACATTCTCCACACGAGTTTCGGGCTTTAGCGCTTTTTTTCTTTACCAGGACGATATTATCGTACTCTCCGATAGTTTTCACGGGCATGTCTCTCATGCCCGAGATATTCTCCCAGTTGTACAAGATGTGTGAACAACGCTACATCTGAAGGGAAATGGTCTCTGTACCGACTCGGAGAAGTACTTGAGTCAAATCAGCTGCCTCAGAAAAAACTTCTCATTGATAGATTTGGATTATAGTCTTTCAGAAAGGTTACACTTCCGACTACTAAATTAATGCTAAGATCCGTTTCAAGACTCAAAAATGTTTTGCGTCAATTTGTTCCGAACTTTACGGATCCCGCTACTCCACTTGTTGAAATCCATAAATATGAATACCAAGAACATCGGAAGCATTCGGAGACGCTAAAGCGCAGCCTCTGTCCCTCTCATTGAGCCTACTACACTTTCGCCGATCCTGGCGTTACCGTAGTCATAAGTACCTTTCGTATTAGCCACTGACTGTAGAGCATAAAAAGTTCTATGCGCTTCACGAAAAACGTCGTTAGATGGTCAAAAACATCCAAACGGATAGTTTTCACGGTCGTTTAATGTTCATAAAGGTAAGTACCCATTGACTCCACAAATATTTTTTGCTGTAGTCTGAGCTGTAAGCACTATACTCCTAAACAAAAAAATTGGGTAGCTAATTTAAGATGTCCAACGGTTTCTTAGCTCTTTGATGGCTTCTCCCAACTCCCGGTGTGTCGGATTGACTGCAGCAGTGGCATCTCCGATGTTCAAAATTCTATTTTATTGACCTATACAAAATGAGAGCCTTGCACACGCACGTTGATATGCAGTACTGCTCAGGAACTGCCTCAGAAATGAAAGGGGAGGAAAATTTGATCTCACCGTGATTTGAGGCAAGAGGAAAGATCCGAAAGACAGTCCAAATGGCATCACGGATGAACTCTGGAATGAAATCATCATGGCTGATTTTCTGCTCCTACGGAGAGTTGTTGTACACATGCGTCTCTTCAAGGGTCCACTCGGGAGAAAATTCAGGACCCACATTGTACGTAATTTGGCGCTCGTTTCAATGGAATACTAAGCAACTCTTTTCTCCAGAACGACCAAGTATAACTCATCAAGTTGGTATCTAAAACTTCTCAGGTAGAAGTAACTCACTCGTTTCAACAGTGCATACTATACATGTCGCATTATGTAAAGCTCTAAGCTTATGCTGGAGGCGGAACGTTATATCTTAACCTCTGCAATGTAATTTAATAGCCTCCGATTGTGTACGATTGCTGTGCAACTCGTCTTTTGTGTACTGAGTGCTCAAAGAATAACATGGAGTTATGTAACGACTACAAAGCGCTATCCTTGCTCTCAGCTTAAGATTCCCTAGACTACTTAGCAATTGATATCTTGAGAAAGGTCATTTAAAAAAGCAGAAAGATCCCCCTCTGTTGGAGATAACAGAAAGTTCCTCAACTTTAATGAGAGCTGTGCAGTTAAATTGAGTCACCTTCGCCGCTTTTCCGCAGGCATTTGTAAACCATCGGAGTTTCGTATATTTCCCACCGGTGTATTTGCAATCCGGCAACGAATCTGAATTTGCATCAAGGTTCATTCAAGATAGTTGCAGAATTCTTGAAATCAAAAATATGTTTTCTACAACCTATCACCTACAGTTTAACGGACAGGTGGAACGATTTAATCGTGCTATGTTTAACGAGCTGTGTTCTAATGTTCCGGATCATCCTATGTATTGATATTTGTATATCGACGACATTGCATATGTGTAAAACACCCAAATTCATCGTTCTACGAATTCATACCCGTTGTTCTTTGTTCTCTTTATTAAATTTCAGAAAGAAACAGGAACATTTGATGGAACAAAAAGAAACATCGCCAGCTCTGGCTTTGATTTACATGGAGGTGCCTCGACCACAACTTATATAGTGGTTCAGTCGCGCAAACGTGGTCAGAGCAGAAAATTCACTACAAAGCAGAGGCGCTTAATATTTCCAACCATAATCTAAAATGACCTAGATGTGCTGGCCACAATTCATTATTGCTTACAACAGCAAGGCACAACAAGAAATTACAGTTACATGCACTCCCACGAGCATGACAGTGCACAAATTCACAAATTCTGCGTGTCACTGTAAACCGCCTATATGCGCCAGTGTCTCCCAAGTCACTTCACTCCACGTATGCACTCAGGCAGCAATCCAGGCTTCCATCAACACATTTAGCCAGCAATGTATTGAACTAGTATTGGCGTTCGCTAACAAGGAACATTTGGTTTTCCGTGACAGCAAAGGCATTTGCACCAACACTCTAACGGCAAGTGGTTTTCGTGGCAATCGACGTTCAACCGAGATAATTTTCCTTTCCATCTCTGAAGTTGCATCATGGTTCTTACAAACAATAGTTGACCAAAAGTATACTTGTCACCCATATTCCAATGAGTAAATTGCGAGCGACAAACAAAAGTAGCTTTCCTTCAAAGATACTCAAACCCTGTGCATCGGATAAAATAAGGAAATTTATTGCTCGGTTGTAATAATTTCTTTAATCCCGGCGCATAATAGCTTCAAAAGAACTCGTATATTGCAGATAGATGCTTCAATGTTATCGCTATCGCTCTCGCCACTATTGCCATCGAAATGAACGGTGAGCATGAGTGATTCTCATGTAGACGTGTTACACCGGCCTTCATCCCATATCGCATTTAAACCACTTCAATTTTTGCATCAACGAATATTTCAGTAACTTCGCGCATGGAAAATCTATTTAGTTAACTGTCAGTGCCATCTCAATCTGCTCGAGATTTATGGGACTCAGCGAAGCCTTTCAATCTATTGACGCTGCCAGTCCGCTCCGATACCCAGCTTCAGAGATGATATGCTGTTTTCAACCCAACCATTTGCGGTTCTCTCCGCCCCCGGATCTAATGGACTTCAATCACTATCCTGAGAGGGAGCAGGGCCTGCCATCCGCCTCGCAATTAAAACCTACTAGTTTCAGGCAGGATCGCTCGAGAGAGTGGCGTCGGGTAGACGTGGAACTTTATGACGCTGGAAAACGAAATATTTGGCGACTTACTGTTTAATGGAACCACGGATGGAAGTGTATATGCCTTTTTCAGAAAAATGAAGCCGTATCTTGCCTCGAGCGTAGCTGTGCTATACAACTATCACCAGGCGACCAAAAAGTTTTCAGCATACCCTTTTCTGTTACCATAATCCCACGTTGGTAGTGCAAATGAATTAACTGAAGAACCGGGAATAGTTTTGGTTGCTCATGAGACGAAGAACTTACCCGAGATTATGACGTTTGACAAAACCGTAATTGATTGGAAGCGTGTGCACGCGCACGAGATATAAGCGCTAAATACAGCCTGCAAAGCCACTTATGGTCAATAAGGCCCCACAATCACGGGCATCAGGGAATATTATGGAAATACTAATGCTTTTTTGGCACCCGTACAGTGTACGCGCATCACTTACGAGACTTTTGTCATTTTCGTCCAAGCATGATACATAGTACGTACTGTGCGCCCAATCGTCGTATAATGATAATTCCATGATCGCACATTTTGCCTTCTTGTTCAAGATTCAGTATCGAGTTTTCCTTTTTGACAAGCTTAGTCACCCCTGACATTGGGGAAACTATCCTATGAAGAGTCGACGTCTTCAGCCAAAACAACTCCCCAAGAAAATTAAAATTGAATGAAAAGAGTCGATACGACTGTGGTACCTGCAGTTTTTCTTTCGAGGTAGGAGCACACGACGTCCGTTAGGAATTTTTGATCACTCCAAAAGCGATAGTTCGTAAAGATGGTCTCCGCTAGTCACGATCACAAGCCGATTGAATTCTGAAAGGGGGTCCGCAAGCACCAAGCGGGGAAGGGGGTTTACTAGGCGGACAATGCTCCCTTAGGCGATGCTATGAGGCAACCTGGAGATCGGCGGCTTAGGAACCTGAATGCGTTAGACAGGAGTCTACAACCAGAAAAAGTAGAAGAAGACTCATTGGCATTTGGTTTGCTTCCTCGAGATGTGGAGCTCAACCAGCAGATTAACTACCGTACCGGAAGCCCTCCTCGACAGTTCTCGCTACTGTCATAATTATCCACACCAATTAAATCTAGTTTATCTACATTCTATAATTTTTCAGAAGTACTGTAGCGCACGTGGGCCAAAGAACACAACAAACGGTTCAGGTAATAAAGTACAAACTCTTCTTAGGAATATAAAGTCATAAATACACACGACAATGTCAACTTAGGATCCACTGTGCTACATACCCCCGTTCCTGAATTGACCCACGTCCCCAAGGTGCATCTTTCCAAAGCTCGGTCCTGAAGCGGGTCCTAACGAGGTTGATGTCAGAGTGGCCTCCCGCGATGTCACAGATACTCTTTTCCAGTAATTACTCCGTATTTCCCCGTTTCCGTGTGGCTTACCCACTGCGGGCTCGTGCATCTGCGTTGCGGCGGTTCCAGGCTCTTAGCTTTTTCTCAAGTTAGACTTTTAACTCCTTCTTGGCGTACACCGCTGGTGTTAGAGCGCCTGGCATTCCGTGGTCATCCAGGTCCCCTGTCGGGGAGCTCCCAGCAGTAGCGTAGGCTTGTCCATTCTTATTGGAGACAAAACAGTCATACTTTCCGCTTTTGCCCTGCCGTCGGCCTTCACTCGCCATGAACCCGTTCCCCACTAAGGTGCCCGTCTCTTTTCCTGTATCTCTTCGTTCGTCCTCTCAATTCAATCCTGGCCAGCGTCGTCACATGACGGCTTTCTGCGAGGGTTTCGTAACGCCGGGGCTCTCCCCTGGTGATATTTCGTTCAACTTCTCTGGTGCTAACACACATTCTGTCTTCATCTTGCCAACTACGTACACCTTCGGAATGCCTTCTCCGGTCCATACTTTAACGATTCCGTCCAATCCTGAGGTGTATCACACCTCCACTGCTGCGCCATTCCACCCGTAAAAGAATTTCGACCATCGTGCTACACGGATCTTCGTGCCTTTTCATGACAGGCGCTCTGGACTCTCTTGCCTCAGGAAGGACAATATTCACTATTTCGGACTGTACCTTCAGTCGACCAGGTTCCGTGACGTACCAGAGGTCGTGTGGAACGATCAGAAGCGGAACCGGCTGCACGCGTTTTGCGCTCACATACTTCACACTCCGGTGCACAGTGACAACGCTCCGATCACGGTGGGACACTGTGACAGCCCTTACCGCAGGTGTGCCGAACAGTGCGAGATACAGGCTTGACGCCAACTACTCCTCCACAACAAAAGCTCACACCAGCGAGCGGGGCATCCCGGATGCATCGCCGGTGGACGCTCTGCCCTTGCGGTGCTGCCCTTGAATCCCTCTTACGATCGAATCTTCTAGTTCAACTGCAATCGATGGGGGACGCACCTTACGGATGAGACCCGAGTGCGGAACGCCTTCGGATACTTCTATTTTCGGCGCAACGCGGAGCTTCATGAAATGCTTTCCAGGCAGCGTCCGAAGTATTCCCGCAAGGTGAGCGACTCCGAGAGGCACCATTGGGTCTTTCTGCACCTCTGTGTGGCCATGCCCATCTCGGTCGTGTATCACACCCCCGAGGTTCTAGATCTACATTACTCCTTAGAACGGTTCATCATGTTGATCCTCTCGACGGAATTCGCGGTCGGCATCCTAGTGGCTTATATCCAGACAGCGGACGAGAGCTTCACTTCCTACACTCAATGCCGGGACGGTCGCCTCTACTGAGATTCTTCGTCTTAGCCAACCGCCGGACGTTTGCTCTCCTTATCGGTGCCAATTGTCATGGTTCTACACTTTTTTGGAATGGAAAATGGGATCAAGTGCACCCCGTGGAGCGAGTCCGAGACGGAGAAACTGCTAAATTACAACCTAAAGGTTGTGGGTAATGAGACTTCGGGCTACCTTTGGTATAAGTAGGGCAAAGAAAAGTTTCACCTCATTGTGCATATTCCCAATGGAGACGATGACGGGCGAGCCTACACGGCCTGTTCCCGCTTTGCCACTTATCTGTTTTTGCAGGTGCAACGGCTACGTATCCCCGATTATGATCAAATGGATGAGAGTATGGCGATCCGCACCCCTCTTCCGTTACCCGCTCCATCCCAGGACGGGGATGCGTCTTCTGAGAATGGGACGCAGCCTCCATCATCGATGCCGGATCCTCCGGCAGTGGTGGCCGAGGTCTCCGATATCGAAGAGGACAAGATTACTCCCGTCCCGACTCCTTCGGCCCCGGTGGTGCATCGCTAACCACTCAGCTTCCTGGGATCGGTTATTAAGCCTTTCCTGAGAAGCGTACCAGTTCCTGTGCCACCCCCCCATCTGGTATCGGCTGTTCCATCCTTGGCCCTGCCCATCTCCGCGGCATTGCCTGCAGAATCCGTTCGCGAGCCTACTGTCTCAGCCGGTCCGCCGTTTGCGCCTTCTTCTGTGGCAGTTTTTGTTCCGTTGACGCAGATTGCCGCTTTTGGTGTACCCTCGGACGGGCTAACCTCTGGTGATCTTGGTACTGCCTTCCAGGGATGGGTGCATGCTTGCCCGGTGACGGGCCGTCCTGCTCCTACTTTTCCTGTGGAGGCTCTGTGCAAGCCTAGCATCTTGTTACTATAGCTCCATAAGGCCCGGGAAGACCGAGCCTCGATGGCGGCAATCAAGGAGAACCTGGCGGAGGTACTTGAGAGCCAAGCGCTAACGGGGAAGGTTCGCCTGCAAGGGGAGCATGCGACGCGGTTTGGTGGCCTGTAGGCGTGAGATACCCTGGCGATGGTAGTTAGTCCACGGAAGTGACGGAGTAAAATGTTCTTGAATTGGAGCAGAAGCTCCTTGAACGGTAATTTCGATACAAGTGGGCTCTGCCGGAGCGCCCAGGGACAAGAGGTGTCGCCGCGTAAGCGAACAACAAGAAGAAAACGGCGGTCTTGAGGCAAAAAGGAAACTCCAGGTGAGGTATGGATATCAAAGAACGAAAACAAACTCCAGTTTGGGCTTCTGCTTTCATTCCTAAACAGAAACGCATTTTTGGAAATGTCTTTCTGCACCAGATTGGCGTGGTATCTCCTGATGAAGTTCTTATGGATGTGTCCCGGAGGTTCTTCCGTGTCATGCTTTGCACTGTACAAGTACCATCGTGCGTGGTACAGTATCCCTTCAGGGTTTTCAATTTGAGAGAAAATATGGTCTACTGCATACAGGAAATCACATTGAGAAGTCATGATGGCGTCTGGAGCTTCCATCAATAGTTCAACGAGAGGTGTGACGAGTTTTTTAGTATCCATTGGTGTCGTCACTCCTGAGATGGTCGGCGGAGGAATTTCCGCTTGTATCCCCTGAGGTGCGGTGACGGGCATTCCTGAGGGGCTAGGCATCGGAACTTTCGTCACTCGATCACGGGAAACGACGTCTTGAAGCCCGTCTACCTCGGTGACGACAGTGTTTCCGTAGGTTTCCAGGACTTTGTAAGGCCCCAAGGTATTCGGCTCTAATTTGCATGTGATGTCCGGCGGTTCATTAGATTTCTCTTTAGGTTTGTCGAGCAAAACCACGTCGCCTTCTTTCATGTGACGGCTTTCTTTCAACTTGCGGTCAAAATCCGGTTTTCATCTTCTCTGCAGGGCGTTGAGTCCCTTCTTTTGAGAGAAAGGGTGCGTTTTCATAGCGCCTTAAGATAGATTGTTTGCTCGCGTCGCTGTTGGTACCTGTGGTTTATCCGTCGCGTGCGCAGTGGCACGTGCCACATTGAAGACATTAGGCGGGATTCAGGAGTGCACCAGATTGAAAGGAGCGGTTTCTGTAGAGCGGTGCACCTGCAGTCTGTTTGCATACGTGACCGGGCCCATGTATGCGTCCCAATACCTTCTGGTGATCCGCGACGCAGTGTTTCAAACTTAAGGCGATGGTTTTGTTAAACCTTTCCGCGTGTCCGTTAGTCTGGGTGTGACATGGAGTGGTAAACAACTGCTTCCTCCTCTGCATTCCGGAGATAGGGCTGAAGAGCTTCGCCGTAAACTGAGTTCTTTTGTCAGTAAATGGATACAACGAGATCTTATATGGGTAAACCCAATTCTCTAGAAATGTGTCGGCAACTACTGCTAAAGTGGAGCTCCTGAGGGTATAGGCGCGCGTGACCTTCGAGAACCGATCGTTGATCATGAGAATAAATCCATGCCCTCTCTTCATCTTGAATAAAGGGCGCAAAATGCCCATTTCCGCGAGTTTCAAAGGTCCCGAAGGCGAGAACAAGGTGACCGGTGTTCAGTGTATGCGGATATTTTCCCACGCGGCGGCGCATGAATGACAGTCCCCCACCATTAGAAAGGCTTCCATAGTCATGTTTGGCCAATTAAACGCCATGTTCATGGTAAAATATATGCAAGATCCACTGGAGTACCTGGCAAGGCGACGAAAGTGCGAGAGATACAGCATTATCGCCAGAAAGCTCATCGGAACCACCTTTTGAAGAGCTCCACCCAGGGGAACGCGGCGTACAAGTACGTCGTAGCGGTCCACATGAAATGGTGACGTTAGACTACGGACAGTGGCGGGGCCCTCCTTGCAGTACGCATCCATACTCTTCTCCTTCAAGGACTCCACTATCGTGATGAGGAGAACTTCTTTCTCCCTCTCGACAAGGGCCATCACCTCAAAGAGCCCACTAAACATGCCTCTGGGTTCACAACATTTCAAGAACACCCTTTCGGATATTTCCTTCCTGTCCGCGTCCTCGATGAATAGACACGGAATAGAGTCCTCCGAAGGTGTTTTGTATTCTCCCTCGGTAATGATTTGCGACAGTGCATCCACTCCCTGGTTTTTTATTCCAGGACAGTAGACAATGTCATATTCGAACTCCAGGAGGCGTGGCCTCCAACTCCCCAGGCGACCAGAAGCATCCGTCAAAGACGGTATCGAATTCAATGGTGTGGGGTTCGGCCTCAAAATGAAACGCACACCGTCCAGGTCCGGGCGTAAAAATCAACCTCGCCCATACGATTGCGAGACATTCGCGCTCCGATGTAGAATAATTCCGTTTGGTCGGAGGAAGGCTGCGAGTCCAGTATCCTAAAGGTTGAAGTCCACTTTCCGGTTCTTGCTGCGGGAGGGTAAATACGACCTGACACGTACAGACGGCTGTGTACAGCACCATTCGGCCGTTTCGCTTCTGGAGAACTTAAATCGGTGGCTCCATTAGTCTCTTTTTCAAAGTGTGAAAGTCTTCGAACTATTTTCCCGTTTAGGAGGCCCCTTGCATAGGTATGTGTTTCTCCAAGAAGCGATTTAAAGTCGGCGCAATACAGGAGAAGTTCGGAACAAACCTCCGAAAAACATTATACAACCCCAGGAAGGAGCGGAGAATCTTCTGGCATGTGGGAGGGTGAGCTTCCTTGATGGCGTCCTGAGTCTTTGTGGAAACATGTAGGCGGCCGTGGAACACAACATTCACTACGTAATTCACCGAGTACTTGAAAATGAAACACTTATGCAGCTACATGGTGAGTCTAACATCCTTCAGGAGTTGGAGCACGTGCTTGGCATGCATAAAATGTTTCTCCACGCGGCGGGAGCATAAAATGACATCTTCAATATACATCACATCGCGTACTGCTACTTCATCTTTGAAAGGATTATATCCACCGCTCTATGGAACGTGGCGCGTGCATTATTTAATCCAAATGGTATTCTTAGGAATCTGAAAATTCCATAGTATGAAGTGAACCTTGTCTTTTCCTTATAGGGATCATCCATCTCGATGTGCCAGTAATCACTATTGGCGTCCAGCGTAGGGAACATGGAAGAATTACCTAAGGAGTCAATTCATTAATCCATATGCGATTTCGGGTACGAAGGGCGTATCGTCACCTCGTTGAGGCATCTATAGTCGATGAAGAACTTCAACGGGCCATATTTCTTCTTCATAAACATCATTGGAGAACCCCGTTCGGAATTTAAGGGCCCAGTATCGCCTTTTTGTAGCATTCGGTGGACCTCATCGCGTTCGAACTCACGCGCATAAGGCCCTACCATCGTCGAAAGTAGGTACACCGGCTTTGCATCATATGTGAGCTGTATAAGGTACTTGGAAAGGCTGCTCTGGCCCAGCCGACATGACCAAATTTTCTCTAAGGCGGATAGCACCTCCACTATTCTATGACGAAAGTCTTCGAAATCTTTGCCAATTTGGTGCTTCTCCTGCTAAGTGACGGGGTTCTCTTCCTATGGAGTCGTGGATACCGCTTCGGGTCCTATGGTGGCAATAGCATCGTTTTCATCCCGGCTCTTCATAAGAGGAAGATGAGAAAGTCCTACCTAGGCTAGTAATGACAATCCGACGACAGACCCTTTCTGGAGCCGTAAAGGCGAGTATTTCAGGTTAGCAAGTACTGGCCTGAAGGAAATGTTGGGATCTATTTCCGTAGCGCCATTAGCCATCATAATATGCTGTTTCGTCGTCAAATATGGATTCCCCTGTAGGAATGAAAGGCCTGATGCAGAAGTCTGCACCCAACCTTCGGCCTGACTCCTCGTGGGAATTTCGATACTCTTCACCACCCGGAGCGTATTTGATTGCGTCTCACATGGAAGATTACTCACGTGACGCGCGTTGCCATCCGGTACCGGAGTTGCGGTTAACATACCTACAGGGGCGGCGTCGTGAAACGTCACCTTCCGCAGGCGTGGGTGTATTGCACGTACATACCGATCAGCAAGGGGAGTTTCCAATAGGCATCGTGCTGATATGTTTGTCGCCACGAAAAACCACACCTTCACCTATAAGCAGCTTAGTTGCAGATACAAGGGTAATGCTCCGAGGATTTTCAATGCTTGACGCAATGCGTCTCGCACCTTAGGAAGCTTGGCAGTCCTCAAGGAGCCGAGATCAGACCGCAGGTGCACGCTAGCGTGCACAAGGTTGACGCCGGCCTCGATGTCAAGGATAGTGCGCACCGTTATGGAGGCGAGTGGAAAACATCCTATAGAGGCAAACAACTTGTATTTCTCACGGTGAGTGTGCAAAAATATTACTTAAAGATGACGAATGTGTTTCAATAGATTGTGGGGCCCGCCGATTCTGCGTCGCCGGTGTAGATGGCTTATCCCTCTTTCCTAAAGGCGACCTTCGTGGGACCAAGGCCCGACCGTTAGGAGCCCCGCAGAGTCTCTACGCGTGACCCTGAGAGTTTTTCTGGTTCGCAGGGATCTGAGGTCCAATACAGGACAGCTTCTGCAGTTGCGCGCTGGAATGCGTGGTGTTCATCGGATATGAAACCAATTTGGGTGCCGGCTCCTGCACTGTCGGCGCAAGTGCACGTGGAACAGGCTGCATTCCAACTGGAGCGTGAGAACCGTAGTTTCCTTGAGGGGTAGCGGATATCGTTATACGCACATCCATGACTTTCACCCTCCGTCTGCGTGTCTTATAGGTCTCGGAAACTCATCTCCCGTTCCTAAAGGATGGTGGCTCTCATTCCTGGGGTGAGAGTGGCACAGTATACTGGCTCTCGAGACAAGCAAATCTTGCAAATCGGTGGGTGGCCCAGTGGGTTTGCGAGTCGAAACATCCTGTAGGATTCTGCCGAAGTACACGAGGAAGGAGACGAGAGTCTTCTCGTCTTAGACGGTGCTACCTGGGATGAGGCGTATGTAAGAGCAAGGGTCTCTTGCTCTCCCTCGAGCGGGAAATCGTCGACCTCCCCTAAGGTGCTGGAGTCCAACGTCAGGGCGGATGTTCGACAGTTCCTTAGGGCTGTTAGGTTGTCCGAAAGTAGAGGATGGCCTCGGCGGGGGACTCGGTGAGTATCCCCATAGGATTCCGCGAAACGTCTTAGCTCCGTATAGGTGGTCTTTGGGTGCGTTGTCAAGTGACTACGTACCCTGGTGCGGACCGAGGGAAGGAGTCCCTCGACAAACAACGACTTCAGCCGTCGTTCGGAGTACAAGTTCCCACATTGTAAGGCCTTTGTCCACAGCTTCTGTGAGAGCTCTGTTTCGATCATTACCGTACATTGCTTAATTGAGGTTACTTCAGCGTCAGCACTGGCTGTCACCTCTTCTGTTGCGTACCTATTGAGGAGAAAACCTACCACCTTCGGGAACATCGTCAAGATCTTCGTTCCAGGATCATCCACAATGTTGCTCTCCCACTTGAGACACGGCTGCATTAGGGATTGCACTTTGCCGGTGAGGGAGAACTAAAAGCACCGAAGGGTGGCACATTCTTGGGCACCATTGGTATTACACGCCGACCGGAAGCGTGTTAGAAAATTGAACACCGAGATGAGGTCTTTGTCTAAGAAAGAGTGCTCCTACACTTGAATATCTATGCGGTGCGAGATCTTCGTAAGTCGTTTCGCGACCGACGCATCGTAAAGGGGGCAGTAATCATTCCACAGGTAGGTGACATAATCCACCAGTTTAGCGAAGACGTAGATAATCGGGACGATCATCCTGACCCTTTCGCTATCCTCCTTAGGAGTTATACTGTCCTCCGAGCTGGAACTGTTTACGGATTCAGAGTCTGAGTCTCTGCGAATCGGTGCCTAGCCATCTGCCTTTCTCCCTCCGTTTCTTTCAGCGTCTTTCTATGGGTTTTCAGAGTGCATGAGGATACCCCCGCTATAGCAATTTAGCAGAGAAGTATTCTGTCCTTCTCTCCGTGAGAGAATTTCTTCGCGACCGACATCCTGTTCTTTTTCGTGGGGCGACAGGTCCAGACAAATGATAGAAATATTTCTGATGTGTTCCCGTTTCCCTATTGAACTATCCATTCCTTCTCTGGCGTACGGTGCGGCAGTATCCTATTCTTCTATGCCTGGGGTTACCCTAGGTGATGATAGAGGAAACCTCTCCTGTAAGAAGGAATGACTTTGAGCGCCGCTGCGGGGAGCAGCTGCGTAGATTGGGAACAAACATCCGCATGGATAACATCTGAGATCACCTCTAAGAAAATGTCCGAATCCAGCAAGGCATCCACCGCCAGGTGAGCACTCTCCGATGCGAATTCCTCCTCAAGAGCGAGGCTGCGTGCTCCAAAATATGTCCCAACACCTGCAGGGATTCTTTCGACCGACTCTTGTGAGAACCAATCCGTATGGGGCGGGGCCTGTGACCTCAAGAGGGAGTTAGCCTCCGGGTGTTCCCGTCCCTGCAGCTCTTGAGGTGGCGGCTTCGATGCCGTGCGCGGTTCTTCATCGTCCACGTCGGCGATCTCCAGAGGTGCCGCGGTTGGTTCCGCTTGTCACAGATCATGCACCCTCCTAAGGCTCTTCTTGACAAGCTCCACAGAGCAGCCAGGATTCCTAAGGAGACTTTCAGGTTCCTCCAGTCTAACGGCAATCTCTTGGGAAGCGCTGCGCGTGCCGCGCCCATCAACGGAGCTCGTTGCTTGAGGGTCTTGGGGGAGGGGGGGGGGGTCCATTGAAGATTTCGAGGGGTCCGTGTAAGAGTAGCCCGTGGGTGATTTCCCTCCCATTCCGACTCCTCGTAAAAAGAAGTTCTACTGTTCGGTTCCGATCGTTGCAAACCAATATAACGTTTCTGTCGTGACTCTTGCGATTCCTTTAGGAAACTGAGCTTTTGAGTCAGAGACCAGTTGTGGTACGTTCGATTCTTCTTTTGAGGTGGTAGTGCGCAACTACCTTAAGGAGTTTTTAATGACTCCAACGGCGCAGGTTCCTAAATGTAGTCTGCGGTAATCACGGTCACGAGCCGAGGGTATCTTAAAAAGGAGTTTCGCAAGCACCAAGCGGACAAGAGGTTTCATTGGGTGAACAATGCCCCTACGGGCGCTGCTCTGAGGTGATCTACGGATCGGTGGCATAGAAACCTTGAGGCGTTCGACAAGAGTCCCCAGCCGGAAGAAGTAGAGCAAGAATTAAGGACGCCTGGTTTTCTTCCCCCAGAGCTGGAGCTCAACCGGCAGATTAAATACCTTGCCGGGAGCCCGCCTCGACAGGTCTCGCTACTGTAAAAATTCCCCGCACAAATTAAATCTAATATATCTAAACTCTACAATTCCTCAGAAGTACCGTAGCACACGTGGGCCGAGTAATACACCACGCGGCTCAGTTAATAAAATACGAGCCCTCCTTAGGAATATCCCGTCATAAAGCCACACGACAATATCACCTTAGGATCCACTGTATTAAACCCTTTAGCTGAACTCACGGTATATTGCCAAGACCCCGGAACACACAAGCGTAAATTACAGCCGCTGGCGTTACTGTGCGCATCTTCGTTGTTTCCAGTAAACTAAAGGTATTTATATATTTTGTTAATACGGCCACTTTTGGCCCCAAGCATGGCATCCCAGCCGTTATGCTTGTTAATTCTGCGCAGGTGGGATAACTGGTCTTTACTTGCCGCCTACGCTAGAATCTCTCTCCACTCTTGGAGAAATACATCGTGGATCACGGAACCCGATTGCATGCATTACTAAAAAACGTATTTGGACCTCTTTTCTCTTCTTATAATCGCCCTCGCACAAGAACTTGACCCACAGTGTCAATAATCAACTATTTTTGCACTATGTCCACCAAACCGACAAACCGCGGCTTGCTCGAAGCGGTGCGAACCATTGTCTTACCGATTCACGGCGGCGAAGCCCAGTACCTACCGGGCTACGCCACAATAGATACGGATGATGATTGCGCTATAGAATCTGCACGGACTTCGGTTTGACATCTGTTTTCTTTCCTGCACCCATTTCGACGGCTTAAATTCGGAGTTACGCCCGGTTCGTGTGCTTCGCTTGGGAGAAGCTCTGCCGCGGAGCCGCCCCGGAAGAGGAAGGTATTCAACTCCTTCGTGGTGCTAACCCTTGTGGAGATTTCACTACAAGAGATATTTAAAACCCTACTCATTTGCAAATAATACTATTCAAAGAATGATATATAATATCCGTCAATAAATATCCCGATTGATATAACTGCTTCATTAAGAAAATTGCTAGCTATGACACTATCAAAAAATACGCTTAAATAAGCCGGATGTACGTATTGAATACATTAATGGAATAGGAGAGGATTTTATAAAAAAAACTTATCCACGAGACGATCAGAAATAGTTTTCAGAAATAAAAAATAAGCTCATGATCGGAGTTTTCAAACTTCAATGCAGTTTCCTAAGCAGAAAGTAACAGCCTGATATAAAACGTTCAAGAATATTCCACTAATTATGATTATTAAAACGTTTCTCCAAGAAAATATAGTCAACGTTAAAAAAGGGAGGAAAAGCGATTCACATAGCTCCCAAAATATTGATAGTATTAACGTTGCAAGTATTTTATTAACCATAGATTCTACATTGAAAAAAAATAATTTGTTTCTCATGGGATGTAAGATGTTGTAGGCATTTGATACTTCATTGCTACATAGATAAACGGAATACATTACGGAAAAAGATGATGAATGTTTGCAGAAGAAAACTATAAAAAACATGTTAAAAAATCAAGCATAAAAATATCAATGTTTCCAAAGAGATGAATATTTCGATGGGAACAAATATGAATTTTAAACTCATGGAAAGTAAATACATGGATGAAAGGATCGGCGGCTTGACTCCGGAGAGTCGGGCGGGACGGAATCGCCGGCCGTGTGTTTATTTTGCACTGTCGGGTGGAACGGGTGGATACTGTTGCCCGTTCCAGTGCGCGGCCAGCATCTGGTCATTCACCGTCCCTCGCAAATATAATACCTAATGCATGTGTTGCGTATAAACTACAATATTCAACGTAGCGTCTACCGTTAAAAACCTTTGTCGTGATAAAACCCTTTGGGACAAAACTCATGACAGGAGGAAAAGGTATAGCGCTCAAAACAACTTAAAGACAAATGGATACACACAAAACAAAGATCTGTGAAACGCATAATAATAGACAAAAACAAATATAGTTAGTACAAAAAACCTTAAGCTCTCAAGCCGCAAAGCAGACGGTATTTCTCAAGCTTATCAGCTTTCAAAGCTTTTGTCAACACATCGGCAAGTTGCAAAATCGTGTCGATCTTATTCAATCGCACAACGCCATTCCTCACCAGTTCTTTGACATGGTGGCACTTCAATGCTATATGTTTGTTCCTTTCAGAAGTCTTTGGCTTCGCAGCAATAGAGGCTGCTGTTGTGCTATCGCAATACAATGCGATTGGGTACATCCTAGGTTCACATTCACTTAGCACTTCATCTGTGCGCATTTCGAAGAACAATCTTCGCAGCCAAGTTAACGTCTTACAACAATAGGAGAGCG